>OY992892.1:59390936-59485936 GCA_963921405.1 Cepaea hortensis | reverse complement strand
ACATCTCGTTATCCTCCTCCTCCTCCTCCTCCTCATCATCATCATGATCATCATCAGCATCGTTATCACTCAGTACCGTACAACTGGCGTGAACGATCATGTCTCTTTACATCTACCCAAATCTTCGTATGCCAGTGTAGAACGAGTCACCACTATTTTGCATAAAAAAATAAAAGCGGTCTTATGCCAGGAGATACCGTTAGGGTATACGTTTTACGCTTTTCATAGTCTAGAGCAGTAGTTCTCAACCTTTTTTGGCCCATGCACCCCTCTACCAACAAGAGACATAGAGTGACACAAGTGACAGAAAGTGACACAAGTGATAGAAAGTGACACAAGTGACAGAAAGTGACACACGTGATAGATAGTTAAACTAGTGACAGGATGTCACACAAGTTACAAAGAGTGTCACAGTTAACAGATAGTTAAACAAGTGACAGGATATGACATAAATTACATAAAGTGACACAAGTGAAATAGAGTGAAAAAACAATGACAGAGAGTGACACAAGTGACATAAAGTTAAACAAGTGACAAGAAATGACACAATAACAGAGAATGACACAAATGACACAGAGTGACACAAGTGATATAGAGTGACACAAGTGACAGAGTGACACACGTGACAGAAAGTTAAAAAGTTCAAGAGAGTGACACAAATGACAGAGATGAAACAAGTGATAGAAAGTTAAACAAGTGACAGGATGTGACAAAAGTGAAAGAAAGTGACACAAGTAACAGAGAGTGACACATGTGGCAGAAAGTGACACAAATGACGTAAAGTGACACAAGTGACAGAGAGAGAGAGAGAGAGTGAAATGTATGACAGAGAGTGACATAATTGACAGAAAGTGACAAAATTGACATAGAGTGACACATGCTGTCACATGATTCTGTGTTCTCGTTAAGCTGACTCCTTTCAACTTTCAGTTTTCGTTTATATTTTCATCGCATTTGACACAAAGTGAATGTTGACTAAGTGACAGATAGAGTGGCTATGGTTGTGTCTAGGGTATGTCCTTGTAACAATGTGATGTTGAACAACAGATTAATCAAGATGCATCACCACCAAACACCAGTCAGTGAACAAGCGATAATTTGCGCACATAATATTCCTTTAATTCTGAATTAACACAGACACATGTAACATATAAATCCAGGAACAATAATTCTCTAAGAATATATCTCCATCCCAATGGAACACGTCGAATAACACTGCCTCTCAAGGCTACTAAAATCTCGTCCCACACGACAGGTATACTAGCCTCTCTCTAGGCCCGACTCAAAGTAACCCACTCTGGGTCTCGAATTCCACTCACTATCCCTGGAACCCACAGTGCGGAGTTATCTTCCGAACTCCGTCACAATTCTTCACTTTCTCAGACCACGACCTTCTCCTGGTCCGGTCTAGACTCAACTCCCTCTCAGCTCGGAGTCCAAACATCAACTGCCCCGTCAATCTTTGTCCCTGTCTTTTTAAACAATTCTATGCCTCCTCACAATGATCCACACAAACCCCACCTCACTGCTTCAACTGTCTGCCTTTTCTTGCAGCCCCTCTACCTTACACCCTTCCCCGTTTATCTCCTTATATTTTCTTTCCGGTGAATGCCCTTTCACCTCGTGAACTGTTTATCTTGTACGGCCACTCACCTTAATGCCACTGAACACAGGCATGTGACACTACCCCACCCTCAAAAGAAAACATCGTTTTCAAATGTTGGGAGACTCATACTTATCAAATATGTGACCCAGACACATTGCCTGGGTAGTCGTAAGTATAAATCCAAATTACTCCAGCTACCACACTAAATAATACATCAAATGCTCATGTTACACTCCCTTATTCCCAACACATCAATACAAACAACTTTCTCTCTTGTATCATAATACATGAACTAAAACATGGCATAGTAATAAACATATCATCTAAAACATCATGTTTGTGTACCCGCAGGTCTCTTACTACTCTACGACCACACAATACTATTTGTGTACCGACCCTATATCAGGTGGTTCTGTTCTTGCATTAACCCTCCTCTGATTCCTGTCGATGCTGTGTCTACCTTTCATGTACCCATGACTCATGGTACCTCTACAATTACAACATCTGTTTGCTATCCCTAGCCCTGGGTCAGTAATGTCGCGAACACTCTTTTGACCTGCGTTAACATTGCTATCTGCATATTGTACTGTTACACTGGAGTCTCTGTTTAGTCTGACCTCTTTATTAAATCCTGGCCAATATCTATGGCATCCTGCTCTCTGCTGCTTCCGCCTTACTCTTATGTGCCCTGCACCTGCCCTATCCTGAGCTGTTCTAGTATATCGGTCTCTATGTGTTAACGGTAATCCTACTTGCCCACATGCAGTTCCGCTATCTGAAAACCGGTGAGTGAAAACATTGTTCTTCCTCTCGAAACACCATCTACCCTTCCCTGACTGACTATTTTCTACTCTACTACACCCTTGGGAACATTTGTTCAGAGTAGTATCTTGTCTCTGGGAGTCCCTAGCACTATGTTTGAGATCAATTCTCACCTGCTCAGCTGTACTATCCTTGTCCTGAGTTCCTGTGTCTACTTCAAGTGCATCTTCTACCTCAGCTATACTCTCTAATTTAGGTCCTCTTGTGGTAACTACCTCATTACTGCTTACACTATATTTTTGGTCCCAATAAACTACTTCCTCTTCTGTACAATCTTTAACTCCTATAACATTTCCTATGATCAAATCAGCCATTGGTGAGTCCAAAACACACGCTGTCACTCTTCCAGTGATATATGGTGTTTTTACTGTTATTATGGCTAATGGGTAGAATTCTACTGTCCCATTAAATGTTATGGATCTAATCTTTTCCCCTGTATAATCCGAGGTATGCACTAAACTCTTTCTCACCCCGATGGACGTACATCCGGAATCCCTAATTGTTAACGCTGGCCTATCATTAACAAACCCATGATGCATCTTCAGACTACCTCCTTCATGGACTGCTGATCCTGCTTTCACTGTATGACCACACACTAAGACTGGTTGCCCGTCTTTTTCAAAAAGAGGTTTGCACCCACTACAATCTTCATTGTTGATAGTCTCAATCACTTGTGCATGCTCCGTTTCCCTCATCCTACAATGATGACTGACATGCCCCTTCCTTCCACATTTGAAACAAGTGATCTCCCTTTTACTGTTGTTCGTTGGTCCATCTGATGGTTGTGCATCACAATCTGACATTTTGTGTCTCCAGCTCCCACAATTCCAACATCCGGCATAACTATTTGACCGTCTCTGAAAATTCCCCCTTTTGTATGGGTACCGTCCTGCTCTGCCAAAATAGTTGCCACGGGAACCATTGTCCTTAGGTTCTTGTTCCTCATATCTTTGTGTTAAATCTACACTTTTTGATCTTGGTCTAATAACTGGATTCTGGTCCTGTTTCGTATACGCTGCACAGACTATTTCCTCACTAATAAGTCTACCAATAGAACTGTTTGGATGTGCAGTCATGTAATTTTGCCCTAACTGTGACATTGTGTCTATGTCCTTTGGCTTACGTTCTTCGAAGAACGCCACTAAATTAGAATTGCATGCAGATACTACCTTGTCTCTTAACATTAGATCTACTAATTTATTAAAATCTTTCCCTACTTCTGCAAGCTCCATCCATTTGTTAAATGTATTCTTTACCGTGTTAACAAAATCTGTGAAATCTTGATTTGTCTCTGGCACTAACTGTCTAAACTTTGTCCTATATCCATGCTCCGTTAGTTGGAACTTTGTCAGCAAACGTTGACGTAAGATAGTGTAGTTGTTTCTTTCTTCTACTGGTAAATTAAACATTGTATCTAGTGCCTTGCCCGTAAGAAATTCGCCAAGTTTCATAGAATATTCCCCCTCTGGAATGCCTAAAGCTTTCGCACTTGCTTGAAATCTATCCAAATAAGATTCAAGGTTGTCTCGGTCCGTAAAATATGGCAGTTTTATTCGCTGTGACGACTGCGACGGTTTTCTGCTTTCCTCACTTTGACCTTTCGAAGATAGTTCTAGTTTTCTTAACTCGATTTCAGTTTGCATCTGACACTTGATCTTCTCTTTCTCAATTTCCTGTAAACGCTTGTTTTCCATTTCAGCTAACTTTACTTGTGTCTCTTTCTCTTCCTGTAGACGCTTGTTTTCCATTTCAGCTAACTTTACTTCCTGTAGACGTTTGTTTTCCATCTCAGCTAGTTTTACTTGTGTCTCTTCCTGTAGACGTTTTGCCTCGCGTTCATTATGCCTCTCCTCTCTTTCCGTCTGTTGTTGTTCTTTTGCTTCGGCATACTCCTGTAACTCTTTACCCTTCAGGCCTATTCGTTCACCTGCTTCAATATATTCCATTAAAGTAGGCATCTTATACTTGTGGACACGTTGCTGTGAATCAGCCAACTATAAATGTGCAGACTCTGCTGTTTGTCTTTGTGTCACTTCCCTAAGTACACCCGCACTCCCTGTGTACGTAAATCCGTAGTGCTACAATATCACTCTGTACTCACCCAGTCACTCTATAAGCACTAGGTAGTGAGGTGGGAATATTAACTATACTCCCTCGTATATATATATATATATATATCAAATAACTGTAGAACAATTCCTGGAAATAGTTTTAAACATACATATACATACACAAATGCATGATACACACTAAGTGGCACCTATTAAAACGCGAGACGCATAGGCCGGTGAAACGCAGACGGATGATTACATAGAAATAAAAACCACTGACATAAACATGCCCATGAAAGACCATACAGTGCGCATAATATCAACTGACAAATACCATCTAGATAGAAGCTATATTAACATAAGAATTACACGAATACCATATATCCAAAGAACTCAAATATCAATGTAGCAGTAAAGAGAAACCAGTAAAAAGAACAAATATAAAATGAATAATGTACATAGATCTGACGTAGACACTTGGACACCGTGTATAATGTCGAGACGACCCAATGCCACAGCACAAAACAAACTGACTCGTCAGCTGTCTCTCAACAACATACAATATGTACCTAGACAATTTCACCTTTGCGCCGTCTCCCGCATTTCGAGAAACAATGCAAAAATATCCTACTTATAACGAACACTGGACCACATACAAATATTTCTGTAACGCACAACAACAACAATACTTAGGACGATGAGAACAACAGAAGCAAACAAGGGTTGCCGCCACCAATGTGATGGTAGAATCTTACAAAAGTCTTTAGTTTGTTTTTAATAGTGTCCGAAAATCGCCTGGAAATGTTTGTCCGTTACTGTTTTGAAAAGATTACGACGTTAGATTCCCACAATGAATTAATGTTCTGATGCGTTTTCACTTTTTGTTGACGTGGTGACACGATTTTTGACTGTCGTAAAAGTTGAAGATGATGATAATTATCCCAACGCCTTGTCTCTACACAGTCCGTAACGTTTTTGTAACCCTCCCTGTAGAGTTGTGATTGTATAATGTATGTGAACGCTCTTGTTTTGCCCGAAATATTGGGTTTTCGTTGCGTTTTGGGGAGCCGAAAATACCTTTAAAATCAATGAATGTTTATCTGCGTAGTCACTGTCGCTTTGAAGTGATGGTATGGTTTCACTGTTGCTGACCCTGTTAAATCAACGAATGGCAGAAAATGATCACGCGCTTTAAATCCGCTTTGCAAGTCTTTTTTGTGTGTGAAGAAATGCGCTCATAGTTGCGAAGACGGCACCTGAATGACTGTTGTGGTTTGTTTGCCGATGATGACACACACACACAAAGACGTTAAACGTAAATCCTGGTTTCAGTAGAAACCCAACGTGTTATTCTCAGTGGAAATTTTTCCGTCAAATTCCCTGGTTCTCGGCCTTGACTCACAAGGTCATCTCTGTTTCTCTTTATCACAATAATCCGTGTAGAAACCTTTACTTTTCTGTGGAGCAACGATTGTCACCTTTGTGTGTTCCCTACACTTTACTCCTATAACTCCCCTCCTCCTGGCGAGTTTTTACCATGAATTACCCTCGTAACTCCCCTGGCGCCCCTTTCCGTCTTATTATCTGCGCCGAACTCTGAAGACGCCGTACACACACACACTCCCTGTCCACAAGTTCACCTGACCTTCACCTTTGGCGCCTGTCTATTTTTCGTGAACAACTGTCCTAAACAGCGCCGACTTATTGTCCGCTGTCCTCCAGCCAGCTCTCTCAGCAGCGGCAAAACCTTGTCTGTGTACTGTGAGGAACCCCCGCTGTCCCCTCTCCCTCTCAGGGTGGGCAATGGTTTTACCTGTGGTGGCCTTTCTCGTGAAGTGAACTCTCTGCTAGCCAGTTCCCTCACAGGAGAAACCCCAGTGTTTATATCGTGGACACACTTTCCCCGTCTACTCTCCCCACTCCGAGTGAGAAATGATATTTTTACCTGGTTTCTCGTGGACTCCGTATTAATTCTCCGACACTTTTGAAATGCGCTGTCTACTGAAAATGGTGTTTATTCTTGATAGGAGAGCCCTCAGAAATCTACTCTGACACAAAGTGAATGTTGACTAAGTGACAGATAGAGTGGCTATGGTTGTGTCTAGGGTATGTCCTTGTAACAATGTGATGTTGAACAACAGATTAATCAAGATGCATCACCACCAAACACCAGTCAGTGAACAAGCGATAATTTGCGCACATAATATTCCTTTAATTCTGAATTAACACAGACACATGTAACATATAAATCCAGGAACAATAATTCTCTAAGAATATATCTCCATCCCAATGGAACACGTCGAATAACACTGCCTCTCAAGGCTACTAAAATCTCGTCCCACACGACAGGTATACTAGCCTCTCTCTAGGCCCGACTCAAAGTAACCCACTCTGGGTCTCGAATTCCACTCACTATCCCTGGAACCCACAGTGCGGAGTTATCTTCCGAACTCCGTCACAATTCTTCACTTTCTCAGACCACGACCTTCTCCTGGTCCGGTCTAGACTCAACTCCCTCTCAGCTCGGAGTCCAAACATCAACTGCCCCGTCAATCTTTGTCCCTGTCTTTTTAAACAATTCTATGCCTCCTCACAATGATCCACACAAACCCCACCTCACTGCTTCAACTGTCTGCCTTTTCTTGCAGCCCCTCTACCTTACACCCTTCCCCGTTTATCTCCTTATATTTTCTTTCCGGTGAATGCCCTTTCACCTCGTGAACTGTTTATCTTGTACGGCCACTCACCTTAATGCCACTGAACACAGGCATGTGACAGCATTCATCTAGCTTTACTGTGATCTCTCTCTCTCTCTCTCTCTCTCTCTCTCTCTCTCTCTCTCTCTCTCTCTCTCTCTCTCTCTCGCTCTTTCTCTCTCTCTCCCTGTCTATTTAATACTCACAGTGAAGCATGTAGAGTAGCTCCACAACCACATATACCAAGCCTTTGTAACCAGTTCATAGTTGATTGTATGTACCAGTAAAAGCAGATTTCCAATGTTTGGCGAGACCGCTGCAACACACTTTGCATTCATTACGGATTCAGGAGTATGCTTAGTAAGGTGGAGAAAGGAATGTTTCGTGTAGAATGGCTTACCTCGCTTCAGTGGTCACAGATTGTGAGAGTTGTATGGATTTTCTGCCCCGGTGATGCGGAAGTGCGGGGGAATGAACAAGCCGATAGGCTGGCAGGAAATGCACAACTCGGTGGTAGATTACCTGTGTACAAGGGAGAGGTGGTCGGTCGCCTGTGGAAAGCGGTTGGACAGACTGAGCACCCGAATGTGGAGAGAATGAAATGGTGGAGGGTCGCCAGGGGCACTGAACTAATCTCAAAACTGAGAGGGAAGACCAGAAGAACATTCAATCAGATGGCAGTTGGAACCATTAACAGTATGACTCTTCGGTGGTTGTTCAACGAGTGCACGGAGGGCGTGTGGGAATGTCCTGAGTGCAGGGATGTAGTTTCTTAGCTCAACTCAACTAAACTCCACTCAACCCAACTGTATGTTGGCTGATATTTTCTACGGTGTGAAGTGTGAGGTAGCGAGTGTCCCATCAACCGTCTTTAATCCCAGTATACTACCTGATCAGGATGTTTACAGTGTTACAACTCTTGACTTACCCTTTGGGGGACCAGTAATACAAAGGGGGCATTTAATATAGGGCACATGTAACAGTTACATCCTTCTACTCCAGTACTCCAATGTGTCGATTGAAAGGAGCAAATATCGTAGCTCTGCTGTAAACAGGAACAAAATAATTATGTCCAAAAGACAAATGTTGGATGATCGAAGAAGAAGAAGAAGAGACGATGACGACGACAACGACAAGACAACGAAAAAGACCACGACGACGAAGACGAAGAAGAAGAAAAAGAAGAAGACGAAGAAGATGAAAAAGAAGTAGTTTGTAGGCGAGTATGTGCACACACACACACACACACACACACACACACACACACACACACATATATATATATATATATATATATATATATATATATATATATATATATATATATATATATATATATATACACACACACATATATATATACAATCACAAATAAGTTTATGTTCTTTTATTTAGACATACAGATTATTTATTTGTGATATTTCACTTTTCTAGCTAAGTATACATTTTTTTTCCGGCTCCGTGGCTAATAGCTTGCGAACGCGGTTCATGAGCCGGGTACCAGGCGTTCGAAGCTCAGCTGCGACCGATTTGTACAGCAGACCGTGTCGCGTTGTGTTATAACGTGCTGGTATGGGAGCCGGTCGTTCAGAAAGCAATGGAAAACTACTGAACGTAACACTTGCCTAGTACATCAACAGCAGCTGAAAAATGCTGGTGTTGACTGCAACGTCCCGTAAGGGATACGCAGCAAACTTTTACACACACACACACACACATATATATATATATATATATATATATATGTATGCATATACTCGTATACAAACACACATATGCACACACATACACATATATACACACAAACACACTCATACATATACACATAAAACACACGCACATATACTCACATACACAGACACACACACACACACACACATACACACACTCACGGACCTCCTAAACACAAACACACACAATGTAAACAAAACATCCTTGCATTCAATGACAACGCTAGAAGAAGAAAACCGCAAGGCTGCACACAAAGAGAACAACAAGGAATTTGCAAGGAAAAGTCCTCGCAAGCAATGAATGAAATATAATTCTTGAACCATCTGTTTAAAGGAAACAAGAGGTTACTGGCGCTAATTATGTCAACAACAAACAAATCAAACTCAAACAATCTACGAAGAAATGAAAGTATGGCAAAGATAAATAGACAAAGATGTTGCTGAGCTTGTTGAACTGGAAGACAACAATGAACATGTCCCTACAAACAGAATATGAAAAAGATGTTGGGGACACTTAAAACAGCAGTAATTCAAGTGACATTGAGTGCACAAAAGTCCAACGTGAAGACAACACACACTACCGGCAAATGGAAGTGGAAAACAAGACAACAAAATATAATTAACCAGCAACAAGATCAAGATTAACCTGCGAAACAGCAAAGACCATACAGTGTACAGCTCATAGTCATATGTGCCATGCCTAACAGCGCAGACAATCATGTTCGTCTATTTCTGCTGTCTTTCATTTTTCCCATTTGAGCGCCCCCCCCCCCCCCCCCGAACCAGGTGACGCCAAGCCCGTTGTTAAATTGCTCATGATTAGTTGAGTTCTGTAGTCCACGCTGGGGTAGCCAATTTGAGGCCAAACCTCCTTGGTTGCCTTTTACGACATGAGTCATCAGAGTTATGTCCTAACCATTACACTTATACGCCCACTTTAAAAAAAAAAAACAGAGTTGTATAATCTGTTGTATGTGAAGCGCCACAACTATCACATGTTTGTAAGTCTGAGTGCCCGGAGGAATATGTGATTACATGTGAGTATGTGTGTGTGTGTGTGTGTGTGTGTGTGTGTGTGTGTGTGTATTTGTTTCTTTGTGTGGATGGATAGATGGATGGGTGGATGGATGGATGGATTGATGGCGAGATGGATGGATGCCTTTGTATTAAATCATTTCTGGTTAATACATAATATGGTCTACATAATATATGCATTTATATAGTGTGTCAGCCAGCTTAATTACCTGTACAAACCCACTCATCTACATTTCTATTCTTCCATTCATCTATCTATCCGACTGATCGTGCGTGCATGCCGAAGTGCCTACATGTCAGTTTATCACTAGTTAACAATACTGTTTTGAAGAATCGACATCACTGCATTCTGGACATTCCCACACATTCCCCCACACATGCAACCACACATCCCCCCACACATATACACCCACCCATGCACAACATATTTCCCCCACACATGCTCCCACAAATGGCCCACTCATTCCCCCATACATGTTCCTAAACATTTCCACCACACATGCGCCCACACACTACCCACTCATGCGCCCAGACATGCTCCCACACATGCGCCACACATCCCCCCACAGATGCCCCACACATGCTCCCACACATACCCCCACACCTGCCTCACACATGCTCTCAGACATTCCCCCACACATTTCGCCACATATGCACCCACACACTCCCCCACATATGCCCCACGCATGTCCCCACACAACCCCCCTCATATGCTCCCACACATCCCCCATATATTCCTCCAAACATGCTCCCACACATTCCCCCACACATCCACCACACATTCCCCCAGACATGCCCCACACACGCCCCACACATGCTCCCACACATTTCCCCACACATTCCCTAACACATGCTCCCACACATCCCCTCAAAAATGCTCCTACACATCCCTACACATTATCCCACACATTTCCCCACAAAAAATCCCCCACACATGCTCTTATATTTGCTCCCAGACATACCCCCACACATGTCCCCACATGCTCCCAATATTCCCCCACACATGCTCCCAAACATGCTCCCAGACATGCCCCGCACATGCTCCTACACATTTTCCCCACACATGCGACACCCATTCCTCCGACCATGCTCCCACACATTCCCACACACAATCCCTCACACATGCTCCCAGACATGCTGCCACACATGCCCTCACAAATGCTCCCACACATCCTCCACGAATGCTCCCACACATGCCCCCCTCACATTCCCCGCACATGCTTCCACACATGCTCCCACAAAACGCCACGACTCTCTCTCTCTGTCTCTGTCTCTGTCTCTCTCTCTCTCTCTCTCTCTCTCTCTCTCTCTCTCTCTCTCTCTCTCTCTCTCTCTCTTCTCAAGCTACCGCAGAGTCCCATGGTGATAATTCCAGTAGCCATTTCATTAAACGTTCGCCTGGCTTTTCCTCTACATTGTGAGTTCAGTCCAGACACTCTGCTCACGCCATTCTGAGTCAGTCTCTTCATTACGTCAACGTAGTTTCTATATGTCTCTTGTACGAACTGGTAAGAGGCATCCAGCACGTAGGTGGTCAGAGGACATTGAAGACATATTGTTCATAAAATGCTATAGACGGGTAAACTGACACAGGATCTAGAATCTCCTCAACTGGCCACGATGACCGCGAGGCACTGCAAAAAACGACTTGCTACACACTGATGTTTTTTTTTTTTTTTTTATATGAAAGTTAGTTGCATATCCTGTACAGGACTTTGCAGTCAATTCCAGCATTTTCTGCTGTCGTGATCTCTTGGCAAGTTTATTTTCTGTAGTTTGTGATTGCTATTATATACAGTCAAACGTCAGTTTTCGTTGCCTTCGTTTTTTGTGGGTTTCAGTTTTCGTCTATTTTTTTCAGCGAAAAATGTGTCTCGGTTTTCGTCGGTTGCCTTGGATTTCGTCGAGTGTCCACGTGACCTCGCTGCTAATTTTGCGAAAACATAGGAACCAACGCGTTATCCTGTTCAGTTTGGCGTTGTATTTCGTTGTGTAAGCATCACCTGCTAATAATAAAATACGAGAGAGGCATTAAGATTTCTTAAATCGGCCGCATGTACGGGAATTCGCCATCTACGATAAGTTCCATTATGGCGAAAAAGAAAGCAATAAAGGAGGCTAATGTAGCGAAAGGCGTGAATGTGCTAACGAAACAGATAGCAAACAATTGATGATTTCGAATAGTTATTATTAATTTGGATATATCAAAAACAGTTAGATGGCGATTATGTTTCGGAGGCAATCGCATGTGAAAAGGCCAGACTGTTGTATGCCGATCTCAATAAGAAAATGCCCGGGACGAGTGCTAGTATACTTAGTGATTTTAAGGCCAGCAGATTATGGTTTGAAAAATTCAAGAGGCGCACTGGCATACACAGTGTTACTAAGCATGGCAAAGGTGCGAGTTGGGACAAGTTTGGGGCCGAAAGATAGTATTAAACACTATATTCATTTTCTATAAAATGTATTTTTGGTATTATTTTGGAGCGTGTCTAGAACAAATTAATTTGATTTACATTGATTCATATGGAAATCTTTGCCTCGATTTTCGTCGGTTTCGGATTTTGCCGATTGTTTTTGGATGGATTATCGACGAAAACCGATGTTTGACTGTATTACATTACCCATTATGACATAGAAAATATAAGGTGGAAATCTCCCTCATCAAAGGACCCAAATTACAGATAGGGATCTCCGTGAGCTTTCATTCCCACCCTAACCCTCGTTTTCATCCCTACCTAACGGAAATTGCCATCCTTACCAACAATTACCGACATATTTCGCAAACACAAGGTGTACGCCGGCTATTACCGACATAAACCGCGCACACTTTGTGCGTACAGCCTCCGCCCTCTCCATAGATCGATACCAACGCCGATCACGGACATTTTGCTATATATTTTGTCACGTCAGATACATTTTCAATGAGCATAATTTGTTCATCTATAATTGCATTTTGAAGATCAAAGTCAAACGGCTGAGTAAACTCAGGGCGATGTTTTTGCTGAATGAGGTTAGATGGGAAAGCGGGAAAGGGGGTGGCGTGGGGTGGGTGAGTGGGTTGTTATGAGGGGAGGCGAATCCCGACAAATCCAGAAAAGCCAGGAATAAGTCCGTTCTGTGATGACGTCAACAAGTGGAGGAGAATTTTGATTTCTTAAAGACTTGTGAAATTAATAGCTGCAAAGGTGTGTAATAACTGAATGGATTTTTGAACTCCAATAGCTTTGCAAGAGATTAAAACACACAAGTCTTATTACAAACAGCAGACAAATGTGGTGAATATATATTTTGCCATATTGCGACATGAGAAAAACTGGAGCATACTATAGCAACCATCATGACTAAAGGGAAATGAGACCGTGAACAATATAAAGAGAACAGCCTTGAAAGATTTTCATTACGACATGGAATAATAGCAGAAGATGACATAATACATTGTATGGTATGGGTGGCGGTCGTTCAGAAAGCTATGGCAAACTACTGAACGTAAACTTGCCCAGGAATCACGAACAGCCAAAAATGCTGGGGTTGACTGCTACGACTATAAAGTATATGCAACTAACTTTTATTTTAATACACAAAATGGCAACGTATAGTGACAACATAACAATTGAAAGCTATAATTACCGACCGGGATTCGAACCTGTCACCTCCAAATAACGACAGTTCCTCGTTGCAGGAACAAGTGTACTTCAAGGCATGACCAACTAGACACACCTGAAAATGTGTGTCTTCATTAGCCATATCAAATATTCCACATGAACCCACAGCTGTGAAGTATAGTTGTTAGTCACGCGTCTATAGTTCATAAACAGTATCCCGTCTCGGAAATGGAAATTGAAATACTTGAGCCTTATTAACAAATTGTGCATGCACGCCCGTCTTACAGTCGTACCTGCCAATCACTAATCTTTCGCACATCAATTCATCATCATCATGTGCTATGCCGATAAGCGTATGCGGTCATGTTTAGCCGTCTCACTTGATCACCAGAGTCGTAGATCAGCTCAGTGTTTTTGTCTCGGCCATGCCACATGGCCAAGCCATCCCTGTATATACTTCTCTGTTTTCCACTTGTTCTCTTCCCCTTGATCTTGCCAGTTGTGACCAAGTTCTCAAATGTATTTCTTCTTATACCGTGACCAAAAAATGACTGTCAACGTCTACTTTCTCTAATCAGTGTATGGTTTTCATTTGTTTCTTGTAAGACTTTGTCATTGGTTTTTCTGTCTGTCCATGATATTCTTTGCATTTTCCCCAGAAACCATATTTCCACAGCCATCAGATGTTTTTCAACCTGTTTGCTTTTTGTACACGGTTGATATCTGTACAAAAGCGCAAGTTATTTGTAACACCTCAACTCTCTTTTTCTCGTTGCAAATTACATCTTTTTATTGGTCAGTATGTTTTTAATCTTGCAAATGGCTGTCTTCGTCATGGCGATTCTTGTTCTAATCTCTTCAAGGCGTCTCTCAGCAGACAGCAGATGTTATTACTGTTCCGAGATAATTGTATTGATTCACTTGATTAAGAATATCAATTGTCTATCATGCATTATTAATTATTGATACAAAAAACAAACAAACAAACAAACAAACAAACCAAAGAAGCAAACAATGTAAGATGAAGGCTGTAAACATACATGAAACAAAGATTTCATATGTCTACGTTATGAGACAGGCAGGCAAGGACACACACACACACACACACACACGCACATGCACACACACACACACACACACACACACACACACACACACACACACACACACATACATTGCATACATACATGCATACTTGTGACTGGCACCCCGCAGTCTTGACAGACCAAAGTATGTGAGTTGGAATTTGGCCAAAATTCCATCACAATGCCTGGGCAGACTTCAGAGAACACGTGGTGCCCAAACGACATGTTCCCTCTCTCGGCCTTGCCTTGTTTGATCCAGAGGAATGGATAACCAATACGTCTGGAACAAGGCAGGCTGCAGACGCTGGCGCCAAACCTCCGAGACCTGGCCTCCACGAGCAGGAGACGAGCGATGACCAGACCCTAAACCCTTGAAATTGGACTTAGAGGCGTGCATACTTACATACACACTAATGGAATAGCCAATAAGTTGTATAACATGTTAGATCAGTGGTTCTCAACCGGTGGGGAATAATTTTAGGGTTTCCGTGGGAGGGTGGGGGGAAATTAGATTATTTGAAGATCGCGTTAATACAAGAACTGATTACTTGATATTGTTTTCCCCTCCATACTTTACTGTTCTGTACTTCTCGCCCTTCTGAAATTCGTTTTATAACGTAAGTAGACCCGCAAATCGTATTTTATGCAGACGTCTAGACTTGTTCTAGTGTGTGTTATTAAATTTAGTTTCCATTTTTACGTATACTGTGTAGGGACGGTTGAGAGGGGAGGGATTCATAGGGAGGAAATACGAAAGGGGGGGGGATGATGTTCTAAACATATGGTTAAGGGGTGCATGCGCCAAAAAAGGCTGAGAACCACTGTGTTAGATGTTTTTTTTGTGTGTGTGGTCATTATCGCCGACATGGAACATTTCTCACCCGTCAGTCCTAGAGTGGGTTCGCAGATGACACATAAGACCAAAGCTGAGGCTGGACAATTCTGTCACAATGAAGACAGACGACTATCAACTGTCGACCACACGCGGATAACTCGACTTTTCATTGCTGTCTCTGTGTAGCCTCTTCGATTCTTAACTTGTCCGTAGTCATTGTATCACTTTTCACCAAAACACAATAGCAGTCACATGCAGAAGTTCTAGAAAGGGTAGGATTTATTAGAAAGAGATGATTAACAACTTACCCCCCCCCCCCCCCCCCACAAAAAAAAAAAAAGTTAAATATTTCGACAACATTAACAGACATAACACTCTTCTAATCCTGATTTGGAGAGAAAAGTTCCAGACAGGCCAGGAGGAAGTAGAAAATAAAAGGCGTGAGAAGAGTGTTAAGATCAACTGTGGCCAACCTTCATTGTGGAGACGGCACGTCATTGATCGATTGAGTCGATAGAGATGTGACTACGCCAAGCTAAGCGATCAGCAGCAATGTTCTCCCAAATATCAAGCCAATGCCACGGTACTTCACAGAGACTTCCCAGTGTGTGTGTATGGTTTGGTAGGTACACTGCCAGCTTATATATATATATATATATATATATATATATATATATATATATATATATATATATATATATATATATATATATATGTGTGTGTGTGTGTTTGTGTGTGTGTGTGTGTGTGTGTGTGTGTGTGCGCGCGTGTGTGTGTATTTTCAAACACCTCGACTGCCTATGCTTACGTTTAATTTCTCTTACAGTTCTCGTTTGCCTCTTGGAGGACTGTCGTGTTAACACTTATATAGTCTACGAGACTTCACGTGACTAAAAGTTACTATATGTTGACCAAACTCTGTTTACAGAAGTTCTGACGGTTGCAACTCTACAAGTCCAGATTGTGTAAAACACATGGCTCGTTTTTCTTTAGAGTTTTGTACAAATCCTTCTGTGATCTGTGTATTAACATGCGGTGGACTATTCGGTTGTATGTGGATTTGAAACAATGAGCATTAAATTGTTACCAAATTGTGGCCCGACATTCACTGCTAAGAATAAACTTGTAAGAATGCAATGTTTGAACCAACGTACTGTGAGTTGATTGTTCTATTCTTCTTTGGCGTTCTTTACATTTCCCTCAAACATCACATTTCTGTGTCTGTTAGATGT
This sequence comes from Cepaea hortensis, assembly GCA_963921405.1. Taxonomy (NCBI): domain Eukaryota; kingdom Metazoa; phylum Mollusca; class Gastropoda; order Stylommatophora; family Helicidae; genus Cepaea; species Cepaea hortensis. The sequence continues at coordinate 59,469,239 of OY992892.1, read as the reverse complement.
TACCCGACACTGAAGGGGTGATGTGGTCAAGAACAAACCGAAAAACCCCAAAACCTTTCTTGGCATCCATTTGGGGCTGGATCGACCTTGGAGCCCAGGTCAGTCGACACAATCCACCCCGATGCAAAGTTGATCATGTGACCATCTGGCCTGTAACCAAGTGTGTTAACCTCTGCGCCACCTCAGCTCCCTTTACAATATATAAAGCTTAAATAAACAGAAACAATCCTGCACCAAACGAGGAGAAAATTACACGCCATTAAAGAGTTAAGATATTAGTTGCTGTGAACTATTGTCCCATGCACACACGTAATCTGACTTAACCCATCTAATCAGATAGAAATCGGCCAGCCATTATCTAGCTGTCTATCACTGCCTCACTTACTGATTCCTTCATCAAGTCTCCATTTCTAGTTTTGATTATTCCATCACGACTACCATCAAATTCCCACTCTAATGGTGGCATTACAAATAGCACAGTAAACCAAACTTGGGAAAAACAAGCGGGAATGTTTTATGTTTCGAACGTTAAGAGATCTTGCAATATTAATAGGTTTCTGTCATGCACAGATCAAAGTGCCGTTGCCACTGAAAGCATTGACATTCATCCACATTATACATTTACAGCTCGGCATCGCTTACAATGGTGTGCTGGGCAGCGACACAGGTGTGTCACTTCACTACACAGAGAGGAGAGACTCAGTGGTATGGTGATTAGTGCGTTTGCCTGCCACAACACATTGGTCCGGGTTCAACCACAGGCAGAGAAAAAGTTAGTTGCATATCCTTTGCAGGACGTTGCGACCAACCCACTGGTTGACATTATAGGTAGTTTTACGTTCAGTAGTTTGCCATTGAATTCTTAACGAGAAGTCAATGTTTAAGTCAAAGTGACTGGTGTGTGGGATACACCCACTACCCCGCCGTCATCTCACCGGGGGTAAACATAATTAATGCTAAGGCTATCTAAAATGACGTTAACAAATGTTAGCTGAAGTCAGGAGGCCCGGGTCGATAGGCGCACAAAACACGAGGAACCGATCATGCCTGACCAGACCAACCCAGACATGGATGGGTAGATTTCTACAACAAAGATTTCTACAACAAAGATTTATACAACAAAGATTTACACAAACATGTTTCTACAACAAAGGGATTTGAATAGAACTTATAAAATCAATTACAAACTTTTTTTCCCCGCATATCCTAATTACAGGACATCGCTGTCAACACCAGCATTTTACCGCTGTTGTTAATGTCTGGGCAAGATTACGCTCAGTAGTTTGCCATTGCTTTCTGGACGACCGGCTCACATACCCCCGTAATTTACCAACGCGACGCGATCCGCTACCGAATCTCGCGCAGCTGTGTTCCCCTACGTTGATATACAGGATTACGGAGAAAGTCGTTAACCTCTTCGCCAGGGAGACAGTGACAAACTACTGAACGTAAAACAGGCTTAATACATCACTAAAGCTAACAATGTACAAAAGATATTGGGGTTGATTGCCGCGTCCGGTATAGGACATGTAACTAAGTTTATGAAATAGTAATATTGATATAAAAGCTCCTTACATGATTTATTCATTCAGTAGCATGTTCTTTGCAGAACCTCGCTCCTATAAGAACCTTCCGGAAAACCTCTCGATCATAAGCAAGATGTCCCGCGTTCGATACACCCATCTGGAGATCATCCGCCACATCCTGCACCCATCTTCTCTTTGGCCTTCCTCTTCCTCTCTTCCCAGGCATATATCCCTCCATTATTGTTCTCTCCTTACAGGACACAAATCATGTTTCAAGGAACGGGACATAGCAGATGAAAACTTCATCTAATTTAAAAGTATAAAAATTGGGTCATTAGGTCTTTATATGTGTGTGTGGCAATAGCCCCATAACAGACAGTCTCCTTATACAACCATATACAACTTACAACAACGAACATAAACAAATATGGCATTAACAAACTCCATTCCAACAAACCCATGCGGGGAAATATGCCCCAGAAACTAACTACTCTTTTATTAGAGGCATCAATGTTGAAATCTTGGTTCAGGTTGGTAGTCTTGAGAAGGACTTTGCTGAACTCACTAATGTTTTGTGCTCAGTATATTCTGCATCTTGGCTTGTCGCTGTATCTTTGGTGCTTGATATCTGAATATATCTAGAGCATTCCTCTCTTGTCTTCGCTGACCTGGATCAGTGTGTTCTTTCGTTTTTCATTGCATCTTTTGCTTCCTGCTACGAACTTTCCGTTTCCTTTCCCTCTTCTGATCTTTCCGCTTCTATCGGAGTTCCTCAATGCTGGTCAACTATCTTATATGTGGTTATAAAAATGTAAAAACACCCCAAACATATTGCCACATGCATAACTGGCGGACACAGATGAAAGAGATGCAAGCAAGAAGTAATTTCACATCCACAATAAACACAGAATGAATCTGAACAGTCAAGCAGACGTTCTTTTATCTACAGCTTATTTTTATCCCCGTGCGGAAATGCATCGCCGTGTCTGTCTCACCGATGGCTGCATCAATTCATAGCTTTCATGTCCTTGCGATGTAATCAGACGTTAGATCACGGGGATATCATATTATTGTGATCTGGGTTGTAAAAGAAGACTTTATGCTTGTTTTATATTAATGTAATATATTAGAAAGCATCTGTGGCCAGCACACGAACAATGCGTGACAAGAAAATAATGTAGTGTTTAACTACAATTTTAACAAAGGATAGGTTGAATGTGACACCGATGTTTGCTTTAACACCATTTTGCTCTTACCCATACAGTCTTCTCCAATAAAGGTATGAAAAGTAACACACACAGTTCAATCAACACCCTGCAGTCTGTAGATTTAGAGACGCTGGACTACAACTACAACGTAGCAACATGGACTCGCGTTGATCCAGACATGCTGGACTACAAGTGTAACATCGCTTCATTGACTCATGCTCAGAGAGATGGATGCTTCTAGGAAGTCACGTAAAAGACAGGCAACGGTATCTACATCCACCGTCTAGAAGGACATAACATACCACTAGTTCTCACGCCACCAGCTATCCAGCGCAGGTTTTTAAGAGGCGATGCCTCTGTCCAAGCATCCAAACTGTCTTCCTTACCGACAGTTGATGCATCATTCAAGTACAGGAACGGCTATAGAGACATATTACGTTTGCTGTCCACTCTCTCACAGTAAATGGCAGCGTTCTTCGAATAGTTCCTTCAGAGTATGTGACACACACACACAAACTTAAAAATGAAGACAGACCACATCACAAGCAACACTAGCCTAGTATAATGAAGCCAAACATCATCATCATTTAGTGTGTTGCCTTGTGCTGTTTCGTCACGCCCATCAGTACATTCGACTTTTACAAGCATTTCTTTCGGATTGCTTAGTCTAGTTTAGTCGATGGATCAACATCACGGCACACGGGTGTAACCTATAAGTGCTCCGTTCTACTCCTAACTCAAAGCTGAATCTAGAGAAACTCAGCTCAGTGCACGAACTCCGTAGCACCGGCGAGGATCCTGAAATACTTTGGGTAGATTTTTAACTCGAAATTTTGCCCGGGCAGCGCCGTTAGGCTACTCTTTTTCGATTTCCAACTGCCAAGGGAGTTTTTACGTGCGCAACAATACACACGGGCGTCCGATCTCACTACCCAGAGACCAGGGGAAATTTTATTACTGGAAGTCCACGTGAAAAAATCCCGGTCCTCACCGGGGCTTGAACTCGGGATCTCCAGCACTCGAGGCGGACACCATACCCCGAGACCACGCAGCCCCAATCGGGGTCGGGACGCAGGCAATGGTATTGTTTTCCCTAGCCTTTGTCTGTCAACAGTCTACCTACAACGCAGTAGGTTTGTGTATCGATTCGTTTAGCCCCACCCGTTTACCTGTCCGACATGGCAGACCATTTCAGTAGCTACTGGTGGGAGCTTTCGCCCAACAACTAAACCAAGATACGTTATCTCACCCAGCAACTAAAGCCAGATACGATCTTTCACCCAACAACTAAAGCCAGATACGAATTCTCATCCAATAGCTAAAGCCTTGAGACAACCTCTCACCCAACAGCTAATGCCAGATACGATCTCTTATCCAACAATTAAAGCTAGATACGATATCTCATCTAACAACTAAAGCCAGATAAGGTCTCCTACCCAAGAACTAAAGCCAGATACGACCTCTCACCCAAAAACTAAAGCCAGATACGGTATATCACCCAGCAACAAAAGCCAGATACGATCTTTCAACTAACAACTAAAGCCAGATACGATCTTTCATCCAACAACTAAAGCCAGAAACAATATGTCATCCAACAGTTAATGCCAGATATGATCTCATCTCCAACACCTAACGCCAGATACGATCTCTCACCCAACAAGTAAAACCAGATAAGATCTCTCACCCAACAACTAAAGCCAGATAAGATCTCTCAACCAACAACTAAAGCCAGATAAGATCTCTCACCCAACAACTAAAGCCAGATAAGATCTCTCACCCAACAACTAAAGCCAGATAAGATCTCTCACCCACCTAAATCCAGATAAGATCTCTCACACAACTAAAGCCAGATAAGATCTCTCACACAACAAATAAAGCCAGATAAGATCTCTCACACAACAACTAAGCCAGATAAGATCTCTCACCCAACAACTAAAGCCAGATAAGATCTCTCACACAACAACTAAAGCCAGATAAGATCTCACACAACTAAAGCCAGATAAGATCTCTCACACAACAACTAAAGCCAGATAAGATCTCTCACACAACAACTAAAGCCAGATACGATCTCTCACACAACAACTAAAGCCAGATAAGATCTCTCACCCAACAACTAAAGCCAGATAAGATCTCTCACACAACAACTAAAGCCAGATAAGATCTCTCACCCAACAACTAAAGCCAGATAAGATCTCTCAACCAACAACTAAAGCCAGATAAGATCTCTCACCCACCTAAAGCCAGATAAGATCTCTCACCCAACAACTAAAGCCAGATAAGATCTCTCACCCAACAACTAAAGCCAGATAAGATCTCTCACCCAACAACTAAAGCCAGATAAGATCTCTCACCCAACAACTAAAGCCAGATAAGATCTCTCACCCAACAACTAAAGCCAGATAAGATCTCTCACCCAACAACTAAAGCCAGATAAGATCTCTCACCCAACAACTAAAGCCAGATAAGATCTCTCACACAACTAAAGCCAGATAAGATCTCTCACCCAACAACTAAAGCCAGATAAGATCTCTCACCCAACAACTAAAGCCAGATAAGATCTCTCACCCAACAACTAAAGCCAGATAAGTTCTGTCACTTAACAACTAAACCCAGATAAGATCTGTCACCCAACAACTAAAGCCAGATAAGATCTCTCACCCAATAACTAACGCCAGATAAGATCTCTCACCCAACAACTAAAGCCAGATAAGCTCTCTCACCCAACAACTAAAGCCATATAAGATCTCTCACCCAACAACTATAGCCAGATAAGATCTCTAACCCAACAACTAAAGCCAGATAAGCTCTCTCATCCAACAGCTAAAGCCAGATACGAGCTCTGATAGCAGATAAACAATTCAACACCCGAAGTCAGTTTCGAGTCACACAAAAAGTTAGTTGCGTGTTCTTAACAGAACGTTGCCAAATACTCTTTTATAGGCTCATTCAAGTAGTATTGACAACTTTCACGACAACAGCAAAAACAGACTGTCGAATAAACACAAACACTGGCGTCCTCGGGTCGAACACTTGTGTAATATGGATATCTATAACAGCATGCGATCAATCATAGCCGCCCCCGTTCCAGTGTTTAGGAGGGCGGAGGGCGTTCTCTTAATGTATGTAATGTCTATTTCAAGCAGCCGTTTAGTCCCAAGCACCGACGCCGATCGGTTCAGTCGACGTGCAGTACTCACAGGCACCTACCAAAGAGTCACTATTAACCACTATGCCACCTTACAGGACTGACTTGAAGGACTAGCCATTTTGAACTGACTGGGTCATCAGGTTGACTGCCGCCGAATTGCTTCGTTTGCTTCATATTCCATCTTAGCGGCTCGATGGATAGTTCTATCTTAATGCATGATATCTCTACTAACTTCTGGCCATGCTTCTTTCAACTTCTTCGCTGGTTAACACGGCTGAAAATACTTTCACGTCTTTTCAGTACCACACCTCCGGCCTACAGTGTTGCCATCTCCCTTTGATGAAAAAGCACCAAATTGCAATATTATTTTTTGGGAAATCACTAAAACAAGCACTGGTGGTATTCATTCAAAATGTTATAAAGTAGCACATTATAATTTATTATTATCACTGAATATTAGAATGAAGTAGCTATTTCCTGCTGTGTTTGCTCCTGCGATGATGAGGATGGGGAGGATGATTGAAAGAAACATGTATATGCCTCCTGTGATCCAATTTTTCGCAGAATATCCTGAGGTAGTTTATAATCATGACAGCATTTGCCATATCTTTTCATTCCATATCTAATAGTCAAAACAGCTGTCAAACTCTTGTTGCTCAGTCTGTTCCGCAATTTTGATTTTATAACTCCCATCTGACTGAAAATACGTTCCACGTCCGCATTAGAATGAGGTAAAATGAGCACAGTCAAAGCTAAATCTGTAAGAGCTTGGAAAGGATTTTCACCGGTGGCATCCCTGTATGAGGCTATTTCTGCCCACAGTCCAAGTGTGTCAGAGGTCTGTGTCCACTGCTTATGATGAAGTTTTCTCCACTGGAAATCGATGCGGGTGAGAGTAGCTGCATCTTCTACAAACATTTTAGCAAGATGCAATATACAGGGCTTCATTGGCTGTAGACATTCACTTCCACTAAGACATGACATGGACTGCAACACTCGAACGTTATCGGGTGTACGAAGACGCAGCTGTGTCAATAGCTCTATTAAAAACTGGATGCACCTTCCACGAATTTCTTTCTCATCGGGAAACTTGTAGTCTGCTATTTATTTCTCAAACTCATAACCTAGATTGGGATTAGGATCTAAATAATCTTGAATAGCATCACTTTCTGTTATAGAAATATATATATATAAGAAATATATCCTGGCCTACCACAGGGATCACCATTATCTCCGGTACTGTTCAACGCCTACACAGTGAGAATCACCAGTGAGCAGATCACTGGACCTGGCAGGACATTGTCATATGCCGATGATGTTTTAGTATATCGTCAGGGTAAGGATAGAGAAGAGGTTGCTGTGGAACTACGAACCGAACTCAATCGCATAAGTACTAGGTGTGATGAAGCTGGGGCAATGGTCAACCCAACAAAGGCAACAGTGACTTGGTTCTCGTTGAATAATCATATTGTCAACAATCCAACACCAACTGTAATGCTGTGTTTAGAGATGGTGGAAAGAACGCAGGCAATGAATTACCTGGGGATACGGTTTGATCGAAGCCTTGCTTATAATGTGCACATAGACCAGGTGATAACAAAGGCCAAGCGGGGTTTGGCAGCGATGCGGGTTATGGCGGCAGCAAACTGTGAGCAGCGCCATCTATGTCTTCTGTACGAGGGGCTGGTCATGTCTGTTTTGGAGTATGCAATGGCAATCCTGACTCTCAGCCATAAGCAGATAGAAAGGATGGAAAGGATACAGAATGAAGCTATGCGCATTATTCTTGGATGTACAAGAGATACAGTATGCAGGGCGATGAGCTACCTTCTTGATTTTCCAACCATTGAAGAGAGAATACAAGTTTGCAGGGCACGCGCCTACCTCAGAATTAACACAAACACACAACATCCACTGCATAGTGAAATTAGGAAGGTGAAGGGCAGCAGGTTAAAAAGAGGACGGTCGTGGATGGGCCAAGCCGAAGACATTCTTCAACAGGTGTGTTCACTTGAGGACTTAGAACCTGGCGAGGAGTGGGTGCAAGTGCCAACAGACTTCTGCACATCCTTTTCAGTTTGCATCGAACTAGATAGAAAATGCAGACAAGAAAATCCGGCTGCTGTTGAGGCTGAAGTTCAAGCGTTGATGTTCGAGAATTCGCTAGACGGTGACGCGGTCATCTACACAGATGGGTCGGTCGTCCGACATGTGAGAAGCTCATGGGCCTTTACAGCTCGGGCCGGAGGGAGAATTGTGAAGGAGGACTCTGGTGCTTTCACTGAAACCACAAGTAGCCTGACCATGGAAGTCATGGCAGTAAGTAAAGCAATAACATGGCTCGAGACACAGACATTCACTAGGGCTTGTTTCCTTAGCGACTCAATGAACATGATCAAGAGGATAGAGGAGAGGTCGATCCGAAGAGAATGGTTTCTGCCTCTGAAGCGGTCTCGGCTGGCAAAGATTAGTTTCATCTTCGTGCCAGGGCATGCGGGAGTACAAGGAAATGAGCGGGCTGACAAGCTCGCAGGTGAGGCTACTGTGGAGGGCGGACGCGCCATGGACCACGCTGACATTCTGAATGCTCTACGAGAAGTGAGACTTTTGCGAGAACCAAGTGATGACTGTGAATCTACAACAATGGCCAGACTGCGAGAGCAGCAAATTAAAAGAGGGGTGGCCAAACAAGAACACTACGCAGGAAGCCAAAGAAGATTGATAAACCAACACAGAACTGGCGTCGTTAGCCGCTACACGCTGCGGGATTTGCTGAGGAGGGGATCCGAGCACTTATGGACTGAATGGTTCGATGTGCAACGAGGATGATCTGTCGACTAACTAACTAACTAACTAACTTTCTGTTATTTTGTTCCCAGGAATAGCAATCTTTGAACTGATAGAATCAATGAGCTGGACAAGATCGCTGAGTAGTTTTGTTGGATCCTGTATATCTGCTTCGAATTTCTTATTCACACTTTGAACTTCTCCGAGAATGTGCTTGAGAAATATGAGATACACATAGTTTTTCATGTCGCTAAACATAGAATGTAGAAGTTCTGCTGTATAACAGCGCTCGTTGAATCTTGCTACATCAAAATGAGTTCTGAGCTCGACCCACTGCTGCAATATTCTGACAATGGCAGATTGAATGGACATCCATCGTGTCTGGCTTAATTGAACAACCTTCAGCGGATGTTGTCCATCATTTATTGAAGCAAAAAGCTCCCTGTACTTTGCTTGACGAAGACTTGAGTGAGAAAACCTGTCATATGTTTCTCTAATCACGAACTCTATGTTCCTGGGCAGACAAGCAGCTGCAGCCTGTGACACTGCCAGCTGAAGGGAATGACATACACACCTAATTAGTACCAGATGAGGAACTTCGGATTTTAATTTTGTATATATTCCATTGTTTACACCTGTCATGACAGACGCATTGTCAGTGCCGAGTGCAACTAGTCTTTGCAACTCAAGTCCATTCTTGTTTAAACAATCTTTCAACGCATTGCATATTACCTGTGCGTTGCAGTCACTCAGGTCAACTAAATCTAAGTAAGTAACCACAAACTGCTTTCTTGTCTCTGAATAGTACCTAATAGCTACTCCAAGTAGCTTAGTTTCAGAAATGTCATTGCTCTCATCAATCAATAAGCTGTATTTACTTTTGCCAATATCAGCTGTCAAGTCTGTTGTGAAATATTGTGCAAGTACATTTGAAATAACTGCTCTGCACTTAGTTCTCCTAAGCTTAAAGTTCTTGCAACCTTTTGCTGTCACCAAATTGTACCTTACAGAGTTCACTTAAATGGTCAACAACGCGAAGCGAACAATGGCCAGCTATGAACAAAGACATGTATCCTTCTATTTCTTTGACATCATCTTTCAGTTTGTCAAATGCAATTGTTGTTTGCCTTTGTGTACTGAATGGTTGTTCGGCTTTCTGATGTTTCGTTGTATTCTTGTGCCTCTCAATATCATTTAACCTGGCTGCAATTGAACATTTGCAATATTTGCAAAAACACTTAGTATTATCCCCTTCTACTTTTAACAACCATTTTTGAAATCTCGTGTTACTGAGCTACTGTTCTCTGAAATGTTGACAATATTTCTTGCTCATGGTGAAACACAAATAAGCTTAAATGAAAGGATAATGTAGACACCACAAAATTATGAACTCGATTACAAGCTAATGTATTGACGTTTGGACTTATCTGCAAGATGGCGTTCTCTTTCAGCTAAATCGTATTAAAGGGAGTTAAATTAGTTGAATATTGCGCTGTAACGTACTAAGACTGTTTTACTCCCTCGCTTCAGTTCAAATTCGGCTTTTTAGTGTTCGCAAAATGATATTTAAAGTAATTTTTACCCACCCCAAAAAAGCACCAAAAAGCACCAAAAAATTTAGTGAAGCACCAAATTAGCGCTGCCGCGCTAAAAGGAAAATTTTCGCACTAAATGACTTGAAAAATCACTAAATTTAGTGAGAAAAGCACTAAAATGGCAACACTGCCAGCCTAACTGTTGTTCATAAAGTTTCCCGGCATGACGTCACTTTCCGTCACGTGTTGTTTCCGAGGAGATAACCTCGGACACTTTCACTTTCGTTGTTCAGCGTCTCAATACTGAGTTCTGTTCAACCTTTTGCGTGTCCCATCTTCTACCACGATTTCGTGGAGAATCTAACTGTTCTCTAGTTAATACTAATCTAGCTTGTTCCTGTAAACAATTGATACATGGTAGACATCGCAATCAACCCCAGCATCTTATGACTGGTTTTCCGATACTGAGCAAGTTTACGTTCAGTAGTTTGCCTTAGTTTTCTGAACGACCGACTTTAAAACAAGTGTTAAAAATGACCACATGGTGGTCTGCTTCCGAATCGCCTGTAGCTGATTTCGAATGCGGTATGTGGTATTGCGAATCGCGTTCGCTACCATTTCACCATAGACGCGGGAATCGACACACTAGACAACATAAACATTGAAAAGAACCACACCAGGATCTGAAGTGATTTATAAATAATATAATATCTGGTAACTTTTTTGGGTAGATATACTGTTTGTTTATATGTGGTTGTTGTGTAAAAGCAGACAACGCCGCAGGTTTGTGTATTTCTGTGAGTTAGTTTTTTTTTCAAATAGACAGAAGAAAAAAAGGTGGCAGTAAGACAATCACAAATGTGGAGACAGCTTTATTGATATTTATTAATGAACTGTGTAAAACTGCATGTTTTACTACATGCATACCTCAGTGTTTATCCTGAAGATTACATTGTGTTGTTGTACATCCTATAAACAACATAGATGTAATATTTTGTGCTGATTGTCAGCAACCGCTGTCACAGGCATTCTAGGATACTTCTCTCGCACCACACAAAAGACTTGCTAGTCGTACGAGAGGAATTGGTCACACATTTTATTGCCACTGGCTCTTTGTATCACATCAATGTACAACAAACAGTCGCTAACAAATCACACAAGAATAAATGCACAGAACGTCCTATCACTAGTGGTTTCCTAACCCTAACGCTAATCTATCTACTCGGCTAACGAAACAAGCATCGCTAAGCGATGTTATCACTCTGAAGTCTGTGTCCCGTCTGATTCTACTCCGCGTGCTGTTTACACAGTACGCGGAAGGACTCAGGGCGCACTACGGCTTTTTGCGTGCGGCCTCATTTAGCACGCTCGAGTAGTGGCCTCTCTTGAGTTACACTCTAGATTCACGTTGCCGTGATCATGCCGTGACCAGAGTGCTAACTCTCTGGTTGACACCTCCGTGTCTCATGAGAGAACTATTTAATAGTTCCCCTTCCTATCACCTACCCTGCCCTCATGTAGGGGCACTGAGTTACCTCTAATCTACTGGAGGTAGACCACTCATTCAGGGTGGTCTTCCTCCTCTATATTTGAGTCTTTGACACACACCCTCCCCTCCTTGTTGCGTTACAAATTTTGACTCATGGTTGTGACGCACGAGGTTTCTAAAAAATTAGTGTATCTAATTTTTTGTCAAAGACTCCTGATAACTTGGTTCTGGGTATCTTAATAGACGTCTACTGACTATTGTCACAGTGTAGTATCACTTTACTTGGCTACTGCTGATCGCCACAAACTTGTCAGGTTGGCGTGAGCCCTCTCTCATCGCAGTATTATATAATTAGAGGTTTGTCTGAACCGGACCGTTGTCTTATAAGACCTGCCCTCAAATAGTAAATTAACTCACTACCCATACAAAGTTGACTTTCTTAGGGTCAACCCATGAATTGCTTCATGTCCCCCATATAATATTAAACAACCCTTGCACAAGCTGTATCCGACAGGTTTTACCTATCTCGCTTCCGCGTGTAAAGTTATCTTTCACTGTTAGGTTAGTGTTTCGTTGTCTATTGTGTCCCATGACCCGAAGTTATATCCCTTTGTTCTAAAAAATGTATGTGCTTTACATGTGTGTTTTCCTGGTTGTTTGCGTGTTTGGATCTAACTAATAATATAATTTACCTTCTAACATGTGTGTCTGTCTATAAATATGTATGTAAGTTAGTTTTCAAGTGCCATAATTCGGTTAAATGAGGCCACAAACAAGTGTATAACACTAATTCGTGACTACGTTTCCGTCATATGAGACTTAAAATACTCTAAGGTTTTACTCTAAACTACACACAGACCATTTAAGACAGCACATTACAACATTGAAAACAAACGCCCGACGCAGACAAATAATAAAAAGTCGCGCTGAGCGGCAGAAAAAAATCCGCCGGACTTACAAGGACTTACAAGGACTTACATCCTCACTCTCATTGTATATTTACCATCTTCTCTCACTTTCACACTTCTGTCACACATCTTTTATTCTCACAATTATTTAAAAGCCTTGAAGTGACACTGTACAAGTTTAGCTCAGTTTGAAAAGAGTTGAGCTTCATGACTGTGCTTAAGTTACTGCACGAGTCATGTATTTACAAAGTATTTACATGGATGAAACAGGGTTGATAGATTATACCCTGATATTATTAAACACTATCTTCTGATGACATACTAATATTAATTTTCTAACTATCTATATTCTATTTTGTTGTACAAAATTAATCTAATTTAAGGGAAGTAATCTAACTATCTAAAAAAAAAATGAAAATGATGTGAAATGAGTTATGTATCTTTATGAGATGGGTAATGTGCAATGTAACAAAAATTCTAAATAATGTTTTTAATGTTTAAATGAACAAAATGTAATGGATATTTTTAAACTACATGGTATAAATGATGTATGTTTCTAAGTATAATCTTTTTATTCTATAAAATATAACCTAATTTTAGTCCTAAATGAAAAGGTTGTTAAAGTGTTCATAAAGATGGAATGAAATAAAATGAAATTACATGACTACATGGTGTTGTTCCTATCCAAGCTTCTTTATCCTAATCTTTAATTAGCTGTTATTAAGTTTAAATAGTATCCTAATCTATTTTTATGCTAAGTAAGTGGGTAAATTACTGATTTATCTAAACTACAAAAAAAAAAAAAAAATCTATTATATTGCCTAAATCTAATCTAACTCTATATTAAAGTAATAGCCTAACTATAATTTACCACTATTTTAAAATCGTTATATTACATATCACAATAAGTATATATACATGATGTCATTTTCCCTCAGGTTAGTGGTTGCCATAACGTATAGAAATTACTTTCGTTGGTGTGGGATGTTGATTTTAATTCCTAAGAATAATTCGTTAAAATGTCTAGGGGGTATTATTGATTCTCTGGTCACTGGTCAGAATGCAGGGTGATCAGGGATATTTACCACAAATCCCAGGAGAAAAGAGTTCAATCCTTGAAACAATGGCATCTGTGTGTAGGTTTCCCTTCCCACTTCACCCTTAAATTAACTATAGATGCTAGAAGGATATTGATTGCTCACAACATATAAACAACCACTTGTTGGACACCACATTTACTTGATGTACACAACACTTTTGGACAAACAGTTCAGGTATTAACTCAAGATCTGTAGTTACATATATATATAGGTGTAATAAACACTATGCATTTTCAGACAGGCATGGGAATGATATGCAGTATTACAACATAGTACCCAGTGACCCCAGAAAAAAACAAGGTTATTACAAACAACACAACAACCACAAATTGGTTCTGCTAACTTGACTCATTGTACCTAGATAAAATCACATTGGTCTAGGTGCAGAAACCCAACATACATACATTTATTTCTGACACCATGTACAATTCTCATATTTAAAAATAATGAGTGGGTGTCAAAATATTATACATATATGTCATAACATAACCCTTTAGGTGTACACCATTACCATGTAAAACAATCTTTACCCTTTTCCTGTCATTGAAGAAAACCACACTCATGAAAACAGTTGATACTAATAATTAAATTAATTAATTATAGTGTTCATTTAGGCGTTGCGGATGGGCATTCTTCTCCAGTGCAAAGCAGTTAATGTCCATAATTATCCGTGCAGAATTATACTCACAGTCATTTTCTACTCACAGTATGTCCACCGAAGTTGGCTGGCGAATGTTTCTAATCCATAATCCAAGAATAGAATTATACATAAGCACATATTCTCTCCATGAGACTGAATTTAAGAATACTCGGTTGCCATTTGGGTTGTGTTCCAATTGAAATTGATGCCTAGGTCTGTCATACTTTCAGGAGATGCAACTTAAGCTCTGCAGAAGGTTCTTCCCTATATCATCTTATCGATGAAAAGATGACGACTGTCCAACAGCTCGGTTTATGTTAACCGTTTCCCAATTTAGTTCAAAAGGCTTTGTCACACACCCGGTTCATGTTGATAGGCCATCCCACACTTGATGATGGGCAGTTAGGCTGACATGGGACCAGCATAGAGTTCTCATTCATTCCATTTCTGTGTAGAACATACAGTGGTGAATCATTCATGTGGTTTCATCTGAAGATTCTGCTGCAGGCATGTAACTGAAGAATATTACTCCACCACATATCCAGGTTTGCAAGCCATCAGGTGATTCCTTTGGTTGCAGGCGTAAAGGCATTTACTCATCTAGCTGCTTTCATATGGTTCTTTTGATGGTGTTCAGGTTTTGGACCTTGAGGTAATCTGGTGTAGTTATGGTTCAGATGTTCTGAAGTTGGTACATTTGTTTGTATTGGCTATAATGTTGTTTCAGTGTCTCTTCCCATTTGTTTGAGTTGGTGTTCATAGCTAGAACTTGGTGTTGCATGGCATGGAACCTTATGTTTGACTTTTGCAGCTGTGAGATGTTCTTTCGAAGACTTATCCATTGTGGATATTAACTTGGTAATCCAACCAACAGTTGAAGGTTGCTCACTGTTGTTAGTTTTAGTAACTTGAAGAAGGATTGTCCCAGTTTCACTGACTTGGTTGAATGATGAGGCCATTGGTGATACTTCTCAGAAGTAACGCAAACAATACACTGTTGTCAGTACTCTGATGATCTTCATCTTTGTAGATTATTAGATCTTGAAGTCCATCCTGGATATTCCTACTAAAATAGGACTTAATCACTCACCCAGTCAGTTGTCTTCTAATTTATCTGTTGCTCGCTATGGAGCTATTGAGTGCCGCAGTAAACATTGAGGTATTGCTAGATCCAGACTATGGTTTTGGACATTCACTTTATGGCTGTTTACCCAGGATCCAGTGTTAGTGATATAGTCCCACCAAATTCAACCACCACCTGTTTCTCTTCTATAGAAAAGGGATGACAAAGAATACAACACTAGCATTAACCTACTGTGTTATGATAAAAGGTTTACAACACAATTACAAACACAAATACAAAACAACAAGGGGAGAAGGGGAAAGGAGTGGGTGTCCATGTTCCACTGTCCCTCATTGCTGAGTTGAGCCATTCTGACTCTTCATAGTGAGTAAGATATTTTCTCACTTATATTTTGTTCTGTTGTTACTGGGACTATTAGATGGGTGAAGTCATTCTGTCCATCCAACATGTTGATATTGTCTCTCTCATTACTTGAAGAGAATAGCCTATACAGAATCCCTGTGGTTTCTAATGCCGCGTCTTCCTTTCGGCACTATAATCATCATTAGGTCAAGACTATTCAACCTTGGCTTCTTAAAGTACTGACAAACACATGGATTCTTACATCAACATCCTCTAATCCCAAGGTGCAACATTAAAATGTATCTTCCCACAGTAAAAAGTAGCAATCAGAACAGAGAAAATTCTCATACCAAAAAAAACATACATGTACATTTCTCTGATATTAAGTACATGATAATCATACATAATAATCATAATGATGATGCAGGGAGCCTAGGTTTTTGAATTATCTTCATGAACTAAAACATCCATTGTTTTCCCCCACTGCGTACAGCACATGAGGATAGTAATCGCTGTGATATGTTTTGCCAATGACTGCTATTATTCGGAGGGTATTTATAAGAATAACTTATGCCGCATGGTCCAGTCTTCTGAATATTGCAAGCAATTTATTCACATCAATCTTCGCTTCTGTTTCTACTACGGTGAGGCGATGCGGAGTGAATCCTATCCGAACATGCACTTACATCACGCGTTTAATTGTTCATGAATACATATACAACCATGGCCTGTCCCTAACACTATTTTATGAAATGATTATATGTTCACCCTCATATGGAGTGGTTACTAATCTGTTAACAAAAGAATGGTACTAAAATTTAGCACTATATTTCCAAGTTACAGATTATAATGTGGCAAAATATTTTATCCCCTGACTAAGTAAGAGTCAGGAATATGCGTAATCATTTGTATGTCCCCGCATGGATAAAACAAGTTCAGAGACATCCTTACCAGTGCATTTACACTACATAGGATATTTGAAGGTGGCAAACACCAGTTCTCTACTTGTGCAGTATGAAATCAAGAGTCTGCTCCTACACTGAGAAAATGTTTCTTTAAAGTCCAATCTCTACAGTACATAAATTATTTGCAGATTTCTAAGCATTGATAGGGATATATAGTTCCATTGCATAGAAGTTATTTTTCATAGGACTATGAAATTGGCAGAAACGAGTTTTCTTCTCTGAAGTATGAATCAGGAGTCTTTCCTAAATTGAAAAGAGTTTCTGACATGAGAGTTGATACTCTATGTACTACAGTACACATACTATTCATAGGTTATAAACACTATTTAGTTAGATATAAGTTCATAATGCCTATAAAAGATATTAACATAGGGATTTGAAGACATAGGAAAAATTACAGCGTGGCGCCCACCTGTGTTTCCTTAGTAAACATCATCCAGCCTGGTTTAAGAGAATTGTAACTAATTCTTAATTAAACATACTGGTCAATGTAATACATAAATATATCTTAATAATGTAGATAACATACCAATAGCTTGAAGAGAATCATGGTTTTAAAACAAACTACCTTCTCCCCGAAGGGAAAGGTCGACTTTCTTGCGTGGTGTCTTGACTAGAAATGGCCGCTTCAGTCTTTGTTTTCCCCCTCGCCAGGATTGGCCAGATAAGGGAGAGAAAACAAGCCAAACTAATTTTAGCTGTGCCACGGTCAGTCTATCGCTGTTTTATTTTCTCCTACATTAAGTAAGTTACTTAAACAGTAATTGTAAGGGTTTGTTTATTTTTAAGGGAGTCCATAAATAGGAAAGGGTAAGGACGTTTTATTATACCACACGCCTCCCCAATTTAAGACATTTATTTCTTTCAGAAATTAAATGATCGAGTAGTACTCTACAATTTCCGTCTTTACATTGACTCCCCTAGTATCCATTCCTTATTAATTTCTTGCATTACTTCCCTATGTTATATAATCAGAGCCACGTCCATTTTCTTTTAGTCACGACAACTGGCATAACCTTAAAGGATTATTTCTCTTTTAGTGAAAGAGTGTAGCACCCTCTCCACTGTTGTCAGCTATTGGTTGAAATATGAGTGTTTATCTGATAATTTGTTACTTTCCAGTACTGGTTTGTCTGCATCAAACCGACTTTTTGAAGCAATTGAGATATCATCATTAAGCTTGATTTCTCTCTCATTAGATTATCAATCTTGAGATTATGTTAAAACCGACGGTTAATTCTGCGTCTACTGATAGCATATTAAACTCGCCCGTCTCCCTATAAGTTAGACGTTTGTTTTAACTATAGATCTGATATTTAAAGGAAGCTAAATATGGTTCCTGTTGAATACATTTTCATCCAATACATCATGTGTTTGGGTTATTAGGCGAGTTATGGGATTTTCCGATCAGTTTTGATAACTACTGATTAGAGTGGTGTCCCTTTCTCTTGCGGGTTTTTCCCGAGAATCTCGTCTAACATGTAAACAAGGTCCAACTTTTCTAGATTTCCGTTCTGAACCGAATTTTCCGGGGAACATGAATCTATCAGAAACGAAGTAATTCTTAGCTTACTCTCTCTCTCTGCTTTTCCTTCTAATCTAGATCTATTTTACGCTAGAATCCTTATTAGTAATTCTAACTGATGTGTTTGAGTTTCACTCTGTATTTGTTGCTTTGGTGTTGAATTACGAGCAATTTTGCATCGCTTGGCGTACATTGATCGTCGTCTGCCTCCCTCCAGGTTTTAGACTATTTTCAACTTAGCAACATACATTGTTATGTAGGTTCAGACGTATTGTCTCCTACCATATATAATCAGTTCAGTGAGAAGTTAAAAGCCCCTTTTTGTGATTCCTGTGATAGTCTTCCAGACAATCAAGTTGCTGGTTCACTTTCCAGTTATGGATGTGGGTTACTAGTTTTTGTAAAATTACTATTACATCTGTATATCCCTCTCATACTGGCGTCTCCTGAGTTGTGTCCTCAAGATAACAGGTAAGGTACTCTTAATGTTTCTCTCCAGTTTTGTTTTCATCCGTTTAATACGTGGAAACTCTGGATTTATTTAGATTGACTAAGGTCTATCTTTGAACTGTTATATAATTTACTAGCTGGATTCCTTATTGAAATTCCTAATCTAGTAAATATCAAGCAATTCTTCAGCTATATGCTCCAATTTGCTTGGTTTTTACACAGCTATATTCAATTTTTCTAGCATGGGTTCACTGTATAAGTTTTAGGCGTTTCCTCTGTCTTTACGTCAAGGGGTTCGTCCTATTTATAAACAGCATCTATTTCAAGAGTTGTTTATTTAATTGTTGCTTTTACTGATTCGTATCAGTTATTTAAGCTAATCTCTGTTAGTCTGGATCTGCTTTCACATATTTAATGCTGGCATAACATCCAAATCAGAACTGAGATATAGAAATCTGTTTCGTCTTGCGATTGATTTCTGATTCACCTACCTATTAGTAGGCTTCGAGCATTATCTAGAATTTAGTTACTCGGTTAGTTTTAAAGAAAATACAATTGAGTCGCGCGCCTCTATTGTACCACTTATTTTTGCCCTTCTTAATTCTTCCCTTATGAGAATATTAATGTTAGTTAGGCAATTATTGAAATAACTTTACGTAAGCTAATCGCTAACTAAAAGCTGTTTCACTCCTCTTTTTGATGAGGACTACTCATAGTGAACATTTCACTTAATGAGATTAAACTGTAAATTTCAAAGCTAAGGAGCCAATTTTCTGAAATGTTTAGTCTCTTACTAGAGACTAGCACAGATTTTTTCCGGTATCTCCTGAAGTTCATTTGAAATTCCAATTTATATAGTTAATTCTTTAATTATACCTTTTACATACCTATACGGTCTGTTTCCTCTACCATTAATAATGGAATCGGGGTGGATAATTTAAAGAAATACCTTATATTCTGTTGGGTCAGTAAGTGCGTTGATCAGTTTCACTTACATCACCAGGTGAATATTTTGGTTTTGACCCTCATTAACATATGGGCCATCTGAGTTAGTTATTAATAACTACTCATATCACCGGTGGAGTAGAATAAGTGTCGGTATGGCTTT
This sequence comes from Cepaea hortensis, assembly GCA_963921405.1. Taxonomy (NCBI): domain Eukaryota; kingdom Metazoa; phylum Mollusca; class Gastropoda; order Stylommatophora; family Helicidae; genus Cepaea; species Cepaea hortensis. The sequence continues at coordinate 59,449,424 of OY992892.1, read as the reverse complement.
TCTTCCTAAGTATCCATCATTTATTCACTTTACTTTACTACCGGTGTTGTAGAACATGTTATGTCATATGAAAAAAAGGATTAAATTAGGGTGCCCCTAAATACTGCAAATTCTTACAATATTCCTTCCCTTCCATTAACTATGTCTACATTTTTGCAAGTGGTGGTTTTGGCCTTACCATTAGTTCATTTACTTTAGTTACTGCTATTTTCCCCTGGTTTAATTCATCTCTCAGGTATTAATTTCCTTTCCTACTGAATCATCATTTGTTGATTAAATTTTTCCCTTAAAAAACATTTATTGGATTTCTAACTTATCTGTCCTAATTATCTATAAAATTGTCTATCACTCTCTGCTGCCTTGGTAATTTTTTTTCAATATTACATGACTTATACAAGCACATCAAGCATGAAAATACAATGATAATCAATGACAAAATAGTTAATTAACACATGATTCATATGTAGGAACATAAACCTTATGGATACATAATATAGTAGTGTGTTCATGAGTACACCACTTTTGAACCATTTAAAGAGAATATCAGAGTAGCAGAACCATACCTCAAACATCAAATGGGAATGACTATGAATTCTAAACATTCACTGAATTACCTATCTTATGTGAGTTTACCATCCCAAAGACCTTACTACTGGAGGTTCATTACTGGACTTAGTTTCCCATCAATAAGATATAAAATATGAGTTTAAAAAAAAAAAATCTCATATCCAACAACCAACTACCTGATGCATCTGCTAGAATCAAGATATTACCTGTGAACAGTTTTGTACCAAAAAAAACCTTATATTTATCTGAGCCATTATGGGTTCACATAAAACTTGACTCAGCTCATACTAATGAGTTATTAGGTCTGTTACTAACACTATAACATTCTGAAGTGACTTGGTTTACCTGCGAGAGGTTTTCCCTGAATTCATATACTCACCATAATACACCAATTGTGATGTTTACCATGAGTTTTAAATTCACGGACTACTCCACTACTAGGTGAAGTCCGTACCGGGCGGGACCACACATGTGGGATGTTGATTTTAATTCCTAAGAATAATTCGTTAAAATGTCTAGGGGGTATTATTGATTCTCTGGTCACTGGTCAGAATGCAGGGTGATCAGGGATATTTACCACAAATCCCAGGAGAAAAGAGTTCAGTCCTTGAAACAATGGCATCTGTGTGTAGGTTTCCCTTCCCACTTCACCCTTAAATTAACTATAGATGCTAGAAGGATATTGATTGCTCACAACATATAAACAACCACTTGTTGGACACCACATTTACTTGATGTACACAACACTTTTGGACAAACAGTTCAGGTATTAACTCAAGATCTGTAGTTACATATATATATAGGTGTAATAAACACTATGCATTTTCAGACAGGCATGGGAATGATATGCAGTATTACAACATAGTACCCAGTGACCCCAGAAAAAAACAAGGTTATTACAAACAACACAACAACCACAAATTGGTTCTGCTAACTTGACTCATTGTACCTAGATAAAATCACATTGGTCTAGGTGCAGAAACCCAACATACATACATTTATTTCTGACACCATGTACAATTCTCATATTTAAAAATAATGAGTGGGTGTCAAAATATTATACATATATGTCATAACATAACCCTTTAGGTGTACACCATTACCATGTAAAACAATCTTTACCCTTTTCCTGTCATTGAAGAAAACCACACTCATGAAAACAGTTGATACTAATAATTAAATTAATTAATTATAGTGTTCATTTAGGCGTTGCGGATGGGCATTCTTCTCCAGTGCAAAGCAGTTAATGTCCATAATTATCCGTGCAGAATTATACTCACAGTCATTTTCTACTCACAGTATGTCCACCGAAGTTGGCTGGCGAATGTTTCTAATCCATAATCCAAGAATAGAATTATACATAAGCACATATTCTCTCCATGAGACTGAATTTAAGAATACTCGGTTGCCATTTGGGTTGTGTTCCAATTGAAATTGATGCCTAGGTCTGTCATACTTTCAGGAGATGCAACTTAAGCTCTGCAGAAGGTTCTTCCCTATATCATCTTATCGATGAAAAGATGACGACTGTCCAACAGCTCGGTTTATGTTAACCGTTTCCCAATTTAGTTCAAAAGGCTTTGTCACACACCCGGTTCATGTTGATAGGCCATCCCACACTTGATGATGGGCAGTTAGGCTGACATGGGACCAGCATAGAGTTCTCATTCATTCCATTTCTGTGTAGAACATACAGTGGTGAATCATTCATGTGGTTTCATCTGAAGATTCTGCTGCAGGCATGTAACTGAAGAATATTACTCCACCACATATCCAGGTTTGCAAGCCATCAGGTGATTCCTTTGGTTGCAGGCGTAAAGGCATTTACTCATCTAGCTGCTTTCATATGGTTCTTTTGATGGTGTTCAGGTTTTGGACCTTGAGGTAATCTGGTGTAGTTATGGTTCAGATGTTCTGAAGTTGGTACATTTGTTTGTATTGGCTATAATGTTGTTTCAGTGTCTCTTCCCATTTGTTTGAGTTGGTGTTCATAGCTAGAACTTGGTGTTGCATGGCTGGAACCTTATGTTTGACTTTTGCAGCTGTGAGATGTTCTTTCGAAGACTTATCCATTGTGGATATTAACTTGGTAATCCAACCAACAGTTGAAGGTTGCTCACTGTTGTTAGTTTTAGTAACTTGAAGAAGGATTGTCCCAGTTTCACTGACTTGGTTGAATGATGAGGCCATTGGTGATACTTCTCAGAAGTAACGCAAACAATACACTGTTGTCAGTACTCTGATGATCTTCATCTTTGTAGATTATTAGATCTTGAAGTCCATCCTGGATATTCCTACTAAAATAGGACTTAATCACTCACCCAGTCAGTTGTCTTCTAATTTATCTGTTGCTCGCTATGGAGCTATTGAGTGCCGCAGTAAACATTGAGGTATTGCTAGATCCAGACTATGGTTTTGGACATTCACTTTATGGCTGTTTACCCAGGATCCAGTGTTAGTGATATAGTCCCACCAAATTCAACCACCACCTGTTTCTCTTCTGTAGAAAAGGGATGACAAAGAATACAACACTAGCATTAACCTACTGTGTTATGATAAAAGGTTTACAACACAATTACAAACACAAATACAAAACAACAAGGGGAGAAGGGGAAAGGAGTGGGTGTCCATGTTCCACTGTCCCTCATTGCTGAGTTGAGCCATTCTGACTCTTCATAGTGAGTAAGATATTTTCTCACTTATATTTTGTTCTGTTGTTACTGGGACTATTAGATGGGTGAAGTCATTCTGTCCATCCAACATGTTGATATTGTCTCTCTCATTACTTGAAGAGAATAGCCTATACAGAATCCCTGTGGTTTCTAATGCCGCGTCTTCCTTTCGGCACTATAATCATCATTAGGTCAAGACTATTCAACCTTGGCTTCTTAAAGTACTGACAAACACATGGATTCTTACATCAACATCCTCTAATCCCAAGGTGCAACATTAAAATGTATCTTCCCACAGTAAAAAGTAACAATCAGAACAGAGAAAATTCTCATACCAAAAAAAACATACATGTACATTTCTCTGATATTAAGTACATGATAATCATACATAATAATCATAATGATGATGCAGGGAGCCTAGGTTTTTGAATTATCTTCATGAACTAAAACATCCATTGTTTTCCCCCACTGCGTACAGCACATGAGGATAGTAATCGCTGTGATATGTTTTGCCAATGACTGCTATTATTCGGAGGGTATTTATAAGAATAACTTATGCCGCATGGTCCAGTCTTCTGAATATTGCAAGCAATTTATTCACATCAATCTTCGCTTCTGTTTCTACTACGGTGAGGCGATGCGGAGTGAATCCTATCCGAACATGCACTTACATCACGCGTTTAATTGTTCATGAATACATATACAACCATGGCCTGTCCCTAACACTATTTTATGAAATGATTATATGTTCACCCTCATATGGAGTGGTTACTAATCTGTTAACAAAAGAATGGTACTAAAATTTAGCACTATATTTCCAAGTTACAGATTATAATGTGGCAAAATATTTTATCCCCTGACTAAGTAAGAGTCAGGAATATGCGTAATCATTTGTATGTCCCCGCATGGATAAAACAAGTTCAGAGACATCCTTACCAGTGCATTTACACTACATAGGATATTTGAAGGTGGCAAACACCAGTTCTCTACTTGTGCAGTATGAAATCAAGAGTCTGCTCCTACACTGAGAAAATGTTTCTTTAAAGTCCAATCTCTACAGTACATAAATTATTTGCAGATTTCTAAGCATTGATAGGGATATATAGTTCCATTGCATAGAAGTTATTTTTCATAGGACTATGAAATTGGCAGAAACGAGTTTTCTTCTCTGAAGTATGAATCAGGAGTCTTTCCTAAATTGAAAAGAGTTTCTGACATGAGAGTTGATACTCTATGTACTACAGTACACATACTATTCATAGGTTATAAACACTATTTAGTTAGATATAAGTTCATAATGCCTATAAAAGATATTAACATAGGGATTTGAAGACATAGGAAAAATTACAGCGTGGCGCCCACCTGTGTTTCCTTAGTAAACATCATCCAGCCTGGTTTAAGAGAATTGTAACTAATTCTTAATTAAACATACTGGTCAATGTAATACATAAATATATCTTAATAATGTAGATAACATACCAATAGCTTGAAGAGAATCATGGTTTTAAAACAAACTACCTTCTCCCCGAAGGGAAAGGTCGACTTTCTTGCGTGGTGTCTTGACTAGAAATGGCCGCTTCAGTCTTTGTTTTCCCCCTCGCCAGGATTGGCCAGATAAGGGAGAGAAAACAAGCCAAACTAATTTTAGCTGTGCCACGGTCAGTCTATCGCTGTTTTATTTTCTCCTACATTAAGTAAGTTACTTAAACAGTAATTGTAAGGGTTTGTTTATTTTTAAGGGAGTCCATAAATAGGAAAGGGTAAGGACGTTTTATTATACCACAGTTGGCATAGTTTATATATACACACTTATACTGGGTATGCTATCTACACTACACAGTCATACTTGTGTCCTATGGGTATTCTTACACTCGTTGAGTCCGCTGGTGTCGTAGACAAGTATCTTCGTGTCTGTTATCTAACAATGTTCTGACACTGTTCTGATATGAGTAACACAGGTGATTCACCGGAGCACAAATGGAGCATAGTAAGTAACGAGCTGTCTATGTACACACGGTGATTTCACCGTTCTTGGCGCTCAGTTGTCATTCAGCTGTCTACGGACACATGGTAGTTCACTGTTCTTAGCACATAGTTCTGATCCTGATGTCTATGTACACAATAGTATAATCTACACAGGATACGTTAAATGTATAGTAAATGAACATTTCTTAACCTACCTATTCGTGTGGAATATCAGGTATTTCTACCTCAGATGGTCGACTAAGGGTATCAGCAAGGATGTTGTCCCTACCCTTAATATGCTCTATACTAAAAGTATAATTCTGTAATATTAACGACCACCTATAGATGCGGTCATTCTTATGTACCCCACTTTGTATGACCGTGATCGGGGAGTTGTCAGTCTGGACCACAAAGTGATTACCCGCCAGAAATCGATGCAACTTCCTCACCGAATAGATGACGCTTAGGGCTTCCAACTCTGATATGGAATATCTGAACTCAGCCGGTGTGGTCTTGCGGCTCACGTAGCAAATCGGATGGAAGATGCCATCATAAAACTGGCCTAGTACTGCAGCGATGGAAATCCTGCTGGCATCTGTCCTAAGATAATAAACGAGCCTAGGATTAGGCAAGCGAAGGATTGGTACATTACTAAATAGAATTTTCAATTTTGACAATGCAGAAATTAATAATGCATCTTTGACATCCAATTTTACTGATGCTTTCAAAACATTTGAAAATACACTTGTAATTTCAGCTAAGTTCGGTATGAACTTGCTATAATAATTTACTAAGCCCAAAAGGCTCCTGACCTGCTTCTTTGTTGTAGGCATGGTCAGGTTCATAATTTTGGTAATAATTCTATTGTCAGTTTTCAGTTGTCCTTGTGAAATGACACGACCTAAAAATCAATTTCTTGTAGGCCCAATTCGACTTTGCTCGGTTTGACCGTGAGGCCGAAGAGTCGCAATCCTATCGAAGACATGTCTTAGTTTCAGTAAGTGTGTTGTCCAGTCCTCTGTATGGACACAAATATCATCTATATAGGTCACCGTATTCGTCACTCCATGTAGCAAATCTCTAGTTAAGCGTACGAAAGTGGCAGGAGCATTACGAAGTCCGAAAGGAAGAAATCGCCACTCGTAAAGACCTAGAGGTGTTGAGAAAGCAGTCAGATGGATAGATTGAGTCTGCATAGGGACCTGCCAATATCCCTTAGTAAGGTCTAATTTGGAAAAGATTTTGGAGGTGGACATGTCGAGAATCAGATCCTCGCAGGAAGGAATTGGTTCTGCGTCGATCTTTGTGACATTGTTGAGTTTTCTATAGTCCACACAAAGACGAATGGTGGAGTCTTTTTTCTTGACAAGGACGATTGGAAAGGAGTACTCAGATGTAGATTTTTGAATAATTCAACTCGCTTCTAAATTAACAATTTCCTTATTTAGATGTTCCCTATAGCTAAGTGGGATAGAGTACGGCCTGCACTTGATAGGCTTCGAGTCCGAAAGAAGGATGGAGTGCTCGATTATGTCCGTCCTACCTGGAATGTCGGAAAATATGTCCTTATATTCAGTCACTAATTCTATTATCTGTCGTCGTTGTTCATCTGTCAGTCCCGTTTCTAATCGTATGGCATCTAATGTAGCAGTCTTTTCCACAATTGGAACGGGTAGTTCCATCCCGTCGTCGTCTACCTGATTCAGTACGGTTGTGGTGCTAAGTGCGTTTTCTGTAATCTCACTAAGTGTATGCATATCGTCGGATTTGCCAGTCTCGCTAACTAGTGTAGTTGCGTTGTGTAAGTCTGTCGTCTCATCCATAGGTGTGGGTGCATTGTGTTCGTCTGTCTCTAATTCTGTCTCTTGTCGTGAAAAGTAGGGTTTCAACATGTTGATATGAAATATCTTTAAGTGTCTGTTTATCGATATTTCATACTCGACATGCGAAAGTTTTTGTATCACCTTGAATGGCCCTTGCCACGAAGTTACCATTTTATTATGCTTGTCTGGTAGTAGCACCATTACGTCTTGATCAGTTTCAAGTATTATGGGTCTAGCACTTTTCTTAGGACTGTGATGTTTAAGGATATCTGAACTGTTCACTGGAGTGAGTCCATTCTTCTCCTCCCAGATAGATATTTCTTCACCTGTACAGTGCTTTAGCTGGGGTAGACACCCAAGAATTAAATCAGTACAAGGGTTGTCTAGTATTGCACACGTAAAGGTACCAGAAAGGAACGGGGTGTTTATACGGGCTCTTGCCAGAGGATAGGTTTCTATATTACCAGAAAAAGTACGGCATTTTACAGAGTCACCAGTATAATCCTTTGGATTAATAAGTTCCTTTTTAACACCAATAATAGAGCTCCCACTGTCAAGCAAACATCGGCATGGCTTCTCATTGACCATTGCAGAGTGAAACAATAGATTGCCTCTGGAGGCTATAGCTGCATTTGCATTCTCTACGGAGGATGTTACAATATGCCCACATGTAAGTTTGCCGTCTGCATGAAATTGGTGACATTGGTCGCAATTGTCAAAGCTTAATACATCGTTCACACAACAAACATCTTCAGATTGCTTAAAAGGTAATACATTCTCGATATCACACTCAGTCTCACTACCACTATCAGAGGATGTATCAATCAAAATTGCATTATTGGCCTTCATTCTTTGGCGGCACAGGCACTTCTTGGAATAATGCCCGTAGCTAGAACAGAAGAAGCATTTGACTGCACGCCTGTATGCAGTTCTTTTGTTTTGTTGCTTCTTAATGACCGTCTCCAGATGTGCAGGATAGTTTGGTGATTTATCACACATAGAATAAGTATCATGAAAAAGTTGACAATAGACACATTTCGATACTTTCTTATCTTTCTTGTCGACTCTATGAAATGGTTTTCTATTACTCTGATAGTTTTTAGGTTGGTCCTTTACAAAAGAAACTATTTCAGAGTCACTATTTGATGTCTTAAAAATATCTCTGTTTGAAGAAAAATATGCCGAGCCTTTCTTTTCAAACTGTTCTATGGTCTCAATGTCTGACTGCTGCAAGAATTTAGCGAAAGGAGATGGTATTGTGGATATGACTTTATCCATGGCTATTAAGTTTTTAAGTTTATCAAAATCCTTTCCTATTTTTGATGCACTAAGCCATCTATTTAGTACACTTTTGACATTTGAGACATAATCGATAAAGGTCTCGGTTGGCTTAGGTTTTAAATTGGAAAACTGTACTTGATACCCAGGGGCATCAAGTAAGAAATGTTGCATTATCCTATCATGGATGTACTGATAGTTAGATCTAAGGTCAGTTGGTATTGATTCTATCACTTTAAGGGGCTCCCCACTTAAGTTCTTCATGTAGATCATGGCCCACATGTCGATTGGTACTTCGTGGTATTTTAATTGATACTCGACATTTTCTGTCCAGGCTGATATGGAATCATCTTTACAAAATGGTTTGATAATGTTTTTGTACTTATTAAATTTATTTTCCTCTTGCTGACTTTTTAGTTTTGTAGCGGAGATCTCTAAGTGTGAATCTACATCCATACCTTTCATCTTTAACTGTGTCTCTGATTCAACTTGTATTTGTTGTTCTTTCACCCTTGCCATTTCATCTATCTCTTTTTGTTTTAGTTCTCTCTCTTGATCTAATTGCTTTTGCTTAACCTCTTTATCTTGTTCTAATTGTCATTGCTTAATCTCCTTATCTTGTTCTAATTGTTCGTGTTTTAATTCTAATTCTTTTTGTTTAATCTCCTTGTCTTGATCTAACTGTTTCTGTTTCGTTTCTTCAGCTAATTGTGCCTCTTTGTGTTTTATCTCTAACTCCTTTTGTTTTGTTATCTCCGCTAGTTCTACAATCTCCTTTTGGTGTTGTCTTTCTCGTGCACGTTCATCTCTCTCAGCATCTTTTGCTTCCTTAAATTTTTGATCAGCATATTGCTCTAATTCCTTTCCTGTGTATTCTAATTCTTTGCCTGCTTTTATGAAATCAGCTAAAGTTGCCATGTTGTTTGGTAATTAGCTAGATTTGATAGGCCCTAAAATATTAGGTTTTTAAGTCTCTGAGCACAAAAAAAAATTGTACTCTTCGTTTATAACCTGAAATACAGATCACCAAAAAATATGCTAATACATCTCACGCTGAAAAAGAGATGCATTATTAATCATATTGCATGCAAAATCATTTGGGTATACTCATCTTAATTTTCCAGATCAATCATGTACACTTGTTTGGCACCTCAGGTCTATTAGTCTGGCAATACCGCACACAGCTTGCGTAATGCTTATCACCAGCTGTTGTTCACCCTGGTTATCAAGAGCATCAACAATTAACCACTTGCAAACGATATATAATTTTAGACAATTATACAATTAAATGCCCCAGGACAAAAAAAAAATGTGGTTTAAATAATATTAAATGTCACTGTCCTGTCTTCGTTCTAACGTATTTATGCCTTCCCTATCTCTATCTGTTTAATCTATGGAAGTGCTGTGCAGACTGCGTCTCATTTGCATCGCAGAAGTAGTGCCATTGCGACGGTAACAAATAGAAAAAATATGAAAATAATTAAATAAATGCTTTGAAATAAATATAAAAGTAATAATAATGTTTAAATAAGTAAATATATTGAATAAGTAACTATTATAAACAAATAATGTTTGATATAAGTCAACGATTCAGGCGAGCAGCCGCTTTGCGATTTGTCAACAATCAGACTCTGACTGCAACTGGCGTAACGCAGCTGTTTGTCAGTCACGATACGTCAGAGGCGCAGCGCTATTTTTAGCTTGGAAAAATCGATAATTTTCTCGGCTCATTTCTGTGTATCGCTCCGCCGTGAAGCATATTTGACAAATAATCGTAAATAAATAAGTAATTATAGAAATAAATGATACAAAACTATAATAATAATACTTACAACTGAGAAGAAAACATGTTCATAAGCACAAAATAAGTAAATAAGCACAAATAAATGTAAATTGGTCACGATGGGCACAGCTCGCACCTTGCTCTGTCTGCACACGCCATTGTCACTAACACAAATTAAACCTGTGATTATCTAGCCGTTATTCTATTTTAGAGCCGTGGGTGAGTGTTTTGGCTTGAACAATTGTCCAAGCCACACTTCTGACACCACTTTATCCTAGCCTGTCAGCAACCGCTGTCACAGGCATTCTAGGATACTTCTCTCGCACCACACAAAAGACTTGCTAGTCGTACGAGTGGAATTGGTCACACATTTTATTGCCACTGGCTCTTTGTATCACATCAATGTACAACAAACAGTCGCTAACAAATCACACAAGAATAAATGCACAGAACGTCCTATCACTAGTGGTTTCCTAACCCTAACGCTAATCTATCTACTCGGCTAACGAAACAAGCATCGCTAAGCGATGTTATCACTCTGAAGTCTGTGTCCTGTCTGATTCTACTCCGCGTGCTGTTTACACAGTACGCGGAAGTACTCAGGGCGCACTACGGCTTTTTGCGTGCGGCCTCATTTAGCACGCTCGAGTAGTGGCCTCTCTTGAGTTACACTCTAGATTCACGTTGCCGTGATCATGCCGTGACCAGAGTGCTAACTCTCTGGTTGACACCTCCGTGTCTCATGAGAGAACTATTTAATAGTTCCCCTTCCTATCACCTACCCTGCCCTCATGTAGGGGCACTGAGTTACCTCTAATCTACTGGAGGTAGACCACTCATTCAGGGTGGTCTTCCTCCTCTATATTTGAGTCTTTGACACTGATATATCCGATTTTGACACTACATTTATAAAGACCAGGTTGGCTTCTTCAAACATGGTGTGGGTGGCTTTTTTTTTTAAAGTCAGGGTAGCGGCATACGCCCTGTGCTTCGCAGCTACTTTTAAACATATTTTAAACAGTTGCAACATTCATATGAGACCCTATATATTTCAACAGTACATTTGAATTCTTGGCTTCCCCCTTCTCACACTTGTGAGTCTATGCGTATAAGACTTTCCTATAAGTGCGAACACTGTCTGTCCGTCCACCCGCCCGCCCGCCCGCCCGTCTGTCTGTCTGTCTGTCTGTCTGTCTGTCTGTCTGTCTGTCTGTCTGTCTGTCTGTCTGCCTGCCTGCCTGTCTGTCTGACTGTCTGCCTGTCTGCCTGTCTGTCTGTCTGTCTGTCTGTCTGTCTGTCTGTCTGTCTGTCTCACAGAAAACAATTGAATCTCTCTTTACATCTTTGTATTAATGTTAGTTGCACGTCATTAACATGGCGTCTCTATCAATCCCACATTCATTGGCTTTGTGACTTTTAGGCAATTTTGCGGTCAAAAATTTGCTAGTGTTTTCTGTTCGGCTCTCAAATTGCCTGCGCCTGACTTCAGGCCTGGTACATTGGAATTGTGAGAGTCCACTGCTCCTAAGTGGCGGGTGCCTACCCATCTTTGTGTACTCTTGGTCATATTCCATGAATTTTCTCATGTGTGTGAATTATGAAAGCATAAATAAGTACTTCTTGACATTCTTTAGGGGCTGTGGTCTCGAGGTATAGTGTCCGCCTCGAGTGCTGAATGTCCTGGATTCAAGCCCCGGTGAGGGCCGAGATTGTTTCACGCAGACTTCTAGCAACAAAATTTTCCCTGGTCTCTGGGTAGTCAGATCGGACGCCCGTGTGTATTATTGCGCACGTAAAAAATCCCTTGGCAGTTGGAAACCGAAAAAGAGTAGCCTAACGGCGCTGCCCGGGCAAAATTTTGAGTTGAGTTAAAAATCTACCCAAAGTATTTCAGGATCATCGCCGGTGCTACGGAGTTCGTGCACTGAGCTGAGATTCTCCGGATTCAGGCTTGGGTTAGGAGTAGAACGGAGCACTTATGGGTACACTTGTGTGCCGTGATATTGATCCGTCGACTAAACTAAACTAATATCTAGTAACAACTCGCTACCGTGTATTTGTGATGTCTTGTCGACGTCAACTGCATTGACCTTCAGTGCACCCATCACCAACTGTGCAGTATGTATCCCTCTCACGCCATTGAACTGTTCAATTGCTTTCCACCGTTCAGCGTACACAGAAATATCATCTGGGAGCTCAATATCTACACAACCAAGAGGCAGGAAAAGAGGTGAGTGCACTCAGTAACTCAAAGCATGACTGCTTTAATAAAGCGTCTGCCAACAAGAGCTGACCCAGAACCCTACTTCAGTTGCAAGTGGTGGTCCAAATCACGGGCTGCATAAATTTAGTCTGGTCAAACTGGTAAGATGCAAGCGCATTAGCCTAGGTGGTAGAGAGCTGCGCTAATAATGTCAGAAGCGTGGCAGGCATAGAGTGTGATGCTGCGTTCGTCGTTTCGCTAAGTGAGGAAAAGACGGGCCATTTTATTCTTGTGTTCATGCAGGCCTACAAGAGTGAATGCTCTGTCACATCACAGACTCACGGCACGAGGCTGTTCATGACGTGTATGTAGTTGTTTAACTTGCCACTTCATCGGTAGTGTGGTAGAACACGTATAGCAAGAACAAGTGTAACAAGAACACGTAGAGCAAGAACAAGTGTAGCAAGAACACGTAGAGCAAGAGCAAGTATAGCTAGAACAAATATAGCATGAACAAGTATAGATAGAACAAATATAGCATGAACAAGTATAGTTAGAACAAGTATAGCAAGAATAAGTATAACTAGAACACGTATAGCTAGAACAAATAAAGCAAGAACAAGTATATCTAGAACAAGTATAACAAGAACAAGTATATATAGAACAAGTTTAGCAAGAACAAGAAAGGCAAGAACAAGTATAGCTAGAACAAATAGAGCAAGAACAAGCAGAGCTAGAACAAGTAGAGCAAGAACAAGTATATCGATAACAAGTAGAACAAGAACAAAAATATATCAATAGCAAGTAGAACAAGAACAAGTATATCAATAACAAGTAGAACAAGAACAAATATATCAATAACAAGTAGAACAAGAACAAATATATCAATAACAAGTAGAATAAGTATATCAATATCAAGTAGAACAAGAACAAGTATATCAATAACAAGTAGAACAAGAACAAATATATCAATAACAAGTAGAATAAGTATATCAATATCAAGTAGAACAAGAACAAGTATATCAATAACAAGTAGAACAAGAACAAATATATCAATAACAAGTAGAACAAGTATATCAATATCAAGTAGAACAAGAACAAATATATCAATAACAAGTAGAACAAGAACAAATATATCAATAACAAGAACAGCAAGAACATGTGTACTCTAGCTATTCTTGTTCACGCCATCCGCCATCACTTCCCAAAACATTTCCTGGTGTCCAGTTTGGACTCTCATCTCAATAAAACAAAATTGCCTGCAAGCGAGTTCGCCCCAGCGACTACAAGGTCGGCAGGCGAGCGTCTAACTACTACACAACGGCGGAATCATTTATGCAAGGTTCTGAGAGGGGAAAAAAGCGGAATAAAAAAGAAATTACATTTCAACACAGCAAAAACCAAAATAATGACAAACGATTAAAAAGAATGTGCCATTAGACATATTTATCAATGGAGGAAATTGCAGGAAGCGAGTAGTGTGTAGAAATCTAGGTTCACAGCTGATAGGCGATAATAATGTGAGGATAACAATTACAAAAACAACAAGCATCACCCTGCAGCAACTAAAACAATTAAAACCGTTGTGGAATGGAGCTGTCTCTGTGTTCTTTAATATCAGGATTAAAGTGGGGGTTATAGCAGCGACAGATTTCATTAGAAAACAGCAAGTTAAATGGTTCGGCCATATAACTAGGCTATTAACTAACAGTATACCACAACAAGCAATGATGTACAGACCAAATGGAAGCAGAAAAAGAGGCCGACCATGTAAACGATGGGCAGAGGGAATAACTGAGTCCTTGGTAATCTCAATATATGAAGCTAATAAACATGCACTCTCGCTCTGTTTATGATTCCCCTCTACAACGCAAGGTACAAGAGGAACAGGATGAGACGAGATGGTGGATTGGAAAACATAGAACAACAAAAGTCAGAGTACTTGTCAGAGTGTATTTCCTGTAGAAACAAACATACCTGTGTGAAACTCTAAAATTTAACACACGTTAAAATAAAACAAACGATCTAACGATGTATTTTCCAGCTGTACTTGTTCTATAAATACTATTTCTAGCTAAACGTATTCTAGCCATATTTGTTCTCGCTACACTTATGATAACTATAATTGTGCTTGCTATACTTGATATATGTATGTATGTTCTAGCTTTATGCTAGCTATACCGCAACTCCCCATCTCACTCAAAGCACACTCTTACGTGTTTCACATAAACGCCCCACATCATATCAACATCGTTATTTTCCGTTAATCCACCCTAAACCCATCACTCACTCACCTACATTCACACACACCACACACAGGTGTTATCACAAATCCGCCCCATCTTGTTAGGTACAAATCCTTTACAGGACTTCGCAGTCAACCCCAGTATTTTGGACTGCGTGATTTCTTGGCAAGTTTACGTTCACTAGTTTGCCATTGCTCTCTAAACAACTAGCACTCATACAATTTTATGAAAACAAACGCAAGACGGTCTGCTGCCAGATCGCCCGCAGCTGTGTTTCGAACGCGGTATGCAGGATTACGAATTGCGTCCCCAACCCATTTGCCCAATTTTGTAGCTCCTCCATTACCTTCTTCCCACCACTCTATTCCAAATTATTTATTTTCACACCCACCATAGACAATACATTCTCGGAAATGGGAAACATCTTTCAACCACAGAGTGCCGTTGTACGCGATTCAATTACAACCTCGGCGCCGTCATTAGCTGTAACTCTGTAGCCAACTCCGTCTGTCATTTCAGGCTGCAGGCGCGCTCTCAAAAATATAGACAGCCGGCCTTGCAATTTTCAAATGATTCCTTTGAAGATTTTAACAGACAAATTACTTTACTAGTCAGTTGTTGAATTGGATATACACCATTATAGAGGGAAGTTGAGTCGGTTCTGGCAATGCATTCCTTTGATAAAGACGTCTGCGTGTATTCCTAACATTGCAGAAAATACGGTTATTACCGAAGATCCTGCTGTTAAGAGTAGAAGAATGTTCATTACGACGCATGTATTTGAAGTGGTGGTATGTAGTTGTCTACACCTAGCGATGTAGATAATTGGGTTGGCTGATTTGTTAATGTCCGACGGCGGATATGAGTAAGGAAAGTGTGGTGGTGATAGTTGTAGTAAGTTGGTGTTGTTGTGGTAGTTAGTGTTGTTGAAATAGTAGTTGGTGTTGTTGAAGTAGTTGTTGGTGTTGTTGTATAGTAGTTGGTGTTGTTGTATTAGTAGTTGGTGTTGCAATAGTAGTAGTCGGTGTAGTAGTAGTAGTAGTTGGTGTTGTTGTAGTAGTTGGTGTTGTTGTAGTTGTTGGTGTTGTTGTAGTGGTCGGTGTTGTTGTAGTGGTCGGTGTTGTTGTAGTGGTTGGTGTTGTTGTAGTGGTTGGTGTTGTTGTAGTGGTTAGTGTTGTTATAGTAGTTGGTGTTGTTGTAGTAGTTGGTGTTGCTGTAGTAGTTGGTGTTGTTGTAGTAGTTGGTGTTGTTGTAGTGGTCGGTGTTGTTGTAGTGGTCGGTGTTGTTGTAGTGGTCGGTGTTGTTGTAGTGGTCGGTGTTGTTGTACTGATCGGTGTTGTTGTAGTAGTTGGTGTTGTTGTAGTAGTTGGTGTTGTTGTAGTAGTTGGTGTTATTGTAGTAGTTGGTGTTGTTGTAGTAGTTGGTGTTGTTGTAGTAGTTGGTGTTGTTGTAGTAGTTGGTGTTGTTGTAGTAGTTGGTGTTGTTGTAGTAGTTGGTGTTGTTGTAGTGGTTGGTGTTGTTGTTGTTTTGGTGTTGTTGTAGTGGTCGGTGTTGTTGTAGTAGTTGGTGGTGTTGTAGTGGTCGGTGTTGTTGTAGTAGTTGGTGTTGTTGTAGTAGTTGATGTTGTTGTAGTGGTGATGTTGCATTCCTTTATCCACAGCAAAGACAAACTGGTGCTTTTATAAAATTTTTGATTATGTCCTATAACCTATCGCTTTCATTATAATGCCATAATGTAGTTTAACAACATGGCACACTAAACTGATTGTTCTATGTGATTCGCATTCTGCTATTCTTGGATCTAGTACAGCAGTGTTTCTCAACCTTTCTTGGCCCATGCACCTCTTCACCATATTTTCAGAACGTCACCCCCCCCCCCCCTTTTTTTTGGTATTTCCTCCCTATAAATCCCACAACACTCCTACACAGGATACGTAAAACTGGAAGCTAAATTTAATAACACATAATTGATTGATTGATTGATTGATTGATTGATTTAGGAATCGACATCACAGCATTCGGGGCATTCCCATAAGCGCTCCGTCCCCATCCTCAGCAGCCAGCGAAGAGTTCCAACACTAATAGTACCAGTAGCAATCTGATTATATGTCCGTCTCGACTTTGCTCTGAGCGTTGAGCGTCGGCCAGATCCCCTCGTCACTCCTCGCTGTCTCATTCTTGCCAGACCATGGTAATCCATTTGCTCCTCCGAGGTGTGCACGTGCTCCCACAAGGCCGCAACCACGTCTGCCTTGTCATGTATCAATACTCCACCAAGTTCTGCAGAGCCAGCCAATCTGTCCGCCTGTTTATTTCCCAGTACACCGGCATGCCCCGGAGAAAAGATCCAGGCGATGCTTGTCACCCGTGTCCTCCGAAGCGAAGCAAGCCACTCCGCACGAAGTCTGCCCGTCCTCACCCTCGTCAGCATGCTTTCTGAGTCAGTTACAATCACGATGTGTGTGTGTGTGTGTATGTCGTATTCTCCATCCAGCGGAGAGCCGCAGTGACTGCCTCCACTTCCATTCTTAAGCTGGATGTTGTGGTATCATATGCCAGGCTCTCCTGCCCCAAACGTCGACCATTGGCTTTGGCTATGAACCCCCAGCCACTTTTCTCACCTCTTGACACCGAACCATCTGTGTAGATAATCACATCACCCGAGTGAGCATTGTCCTGAATTAGTTGCTGGATTTCCACTTCCGTGGCCCCTGCTGGCCACTCCCTGCACTCCCGGCTTAATGTGATTATTATTCTGCACAATTCTGACTGCTCCGCTGGCACTCTGACCCACTCCTCTCCACGCCTAATGTTCTCCAAGGGGCACACCTGCCTGATCGTATCCTCCGCCTGAGCCATCCATGATATCCCTCTTATCAGTCGCTGACCCTTAACTGCGTCCAGCGCCTCATGCAGTGGGTGGTCTGTGTCTGCAGCTACTCTGAGGTATGCCTTCGCCTGCATCACCTTGAGCCTACCAGCAACAGTCGGCAGACCAAGGATGTAACGCATACACACTACTGGGGTGTCTCTAGTGCATCCCAGAATGACCCGCATAGCTTCGTTCTGTATGCACTCTAACTTCACCAGCTGACTCTCTGAGACAGTGAGCAGACCTAATCCATAATCAATTACTGAGAGGATCAAGTGCTGGTATAGTGTGAAAAGCATTCTATGCTCTGTATCCATTGCAGCCATAGTTTTAAGTGCACTGAGTCCCTTTTGAGATCTTGTCACAACCGTCTCCACATGGTCCTTGAAGGATAGGATCCTGTCAAATGTGATCCCCAGATACTTCAGTTTTTTCTCTCTTCTGACATTTCTACCATCTATCGTGAGGCTTGGGACATCCGCTCTCACAATCCTGTTGTCCAAAGAGCACCACAAAACAGCCGCCTTTTCCGAGTGGATGACAGCACTAATTTCAGTGCACCAGTCAATCACTTTGTCTACTGTCGCCTGTAGCTCCTGGGCTGTTTGCTCCCTATCTCTCCCCTGCCTATATGCAAGAATATCATCTGCAAATGTTAGTATTCTTCCAACCCCTGGTGCTTCTAGGTTTGCAATTTTGCTCGTATACACATTAAAGAGCACCGGTGAGACTGCAGATCCCTGTGGCAGTCCCGGGGTTAACATATGTGGCTCTGAGGTCCATGCACCCAGACGGAGAGCAACCCGACGAGAGTGCAGGACGGCTGCTATCCAGTTCACCAACCAGGGATTGACCCCCTTCTCCATCAGTGCGGTCCTCAAAATATCATATCGAACTCTATTGTACGCATCCTCGAGATCAAGCGCTGCCGCCATCGTTTCTTGTATACTCTGGAACCCCTCATAAACGTCAAAGGCAAAAGTGGCTGCATTTGACCAGGTATCTTTTCCTGGCATGTAGCTCCCCAGCCCTCTTGGAAGAAGCTTCCCCCTTTCCAAAAACTCTTGCAGCTTGACAGCGACTATCTTCTCTACAACCTTCCCAAATGTATTTTGAAGGGTGATGATTCTAAAGCCGCTAAGCTTTGACTGATCCTTGAATGGTTTTGGGAGAGGGATGAGATAGCTGTGCACCCAATCCTGCGGTACTGATACTGTCCTAATGCTCTGGTTAAAGCAGTCGGTCATCTCCTTCAGGTCTACATCGCTCAAAGCCTTCATGTGGCCAGACCTGACACCATCAGGCCCTGGTGCCGTGTCTTTTGCCCTTTTCAAAATGTGTTTAACCAGTTTTGATGTATGGCAGTGAATCTTGGAATGTAAATGAACAAATTAAGAAGAAATTAGAAGCAACAGAGATGTGGTTCCTGAGACGAATGTTGCGAATTCCTTGGACTGCCAGAGTAACTAACGACGATTGCCTGAAACAGGCTAATGAAACTAGAACATTATATACATCAATAAGACAGAGACAAACATCTTTCTTCGGTCACGTGATGAGAAGAGAGGCATTGGAGAATATCGTAACAACTGGAAAGATCGAGGGGAAGAGAGGCAGAGGCAGACCAAGAGAAGTGATGCTGGATGGATTGAGACGGTGGCATGGAGGAATATCAGCAGCAGAGTTGATCCAGAAAACCAAAGACCGAGATCTATGGAGAGCCATGAACGCTTACGCCAGCCGGCACGGCACTTGATGATAATGATGATAGGCAAAGTTTGGATATTGCAGGAAGTTAACGGTCACCCTAGCATTGCCTGCTTGCTAGGGAAGAGGCAGGGGATATCCCGCAGGAGTCCATACGCCTGGTGCCGCCAAGCACGCCTACCAGACGTCCAACGTTCACGACCAGTTAACCCATGGCCATCCAGTTCCTCAGCACGCTGGTCCACCTTTAACTTGGGGGTTTATATTTGGAGTTTTCGTCTCCTAGATAGACTGCTGTCCAAAGCTAACGGGTTCCACCTACCCGGGAGAGGGGTTAGAGCGCCCCGACTCGCTTGGCAGGCACGTCTCTGAGCATATGAGGTATTTTCTAAGGAGCTCAGATCCCACCCTGAGATCCCGCCTCGCCCTCTGTGCCCACCGCCAGTTGGTCCGCGGCTGCTTATTCGATATTCGCAGTTAACCTCTATATCTAGAGGCCGTTCCACGATCCGCCACCAGTGGACGCGCTGGGTCGGGGATGGTCGCCCCAGCTTTACCCAGATTTAATAACACATACTAGAACAAGTCTAGACGTCTACATAAAACATGATTTGGTGGTCTAATCTTATATATAATCTAATCTTATATATAAAAAAGGATGTGTGTGGATATGTATGTCCTTTATGCGTTCGCGAACGGCCAATCCGATTGAGATGAAATTTTCTACACGCCTTCCTTTCATTCCAGCGCAGCCAACTGTGATATTTTTTTAGTGTGAAATCGGCTTCTTACTTAATATTATTTAATATTTCATTTTTTATTATAATTTCTATATTGCGAGGGGACTTAACTCTATAAAAGTTATTTCAAGGGGCATAACTTTTAATAACATTGCTGTGTAACTTATAGTCATATTGTTGCATCGTTTTCAAAGATTTATAAACTCTTTTTCTGTAGTTATGTACCGGCGTGTGAGTTGTAATAAATAATGATATAATCTTTAAGGCATTTTCAAAGTTTTCATAAAAATAATGCACAATGCATAATATTGTAACTCATCTTTTATTGCTTAAAGAGTTACCTACAGTCATGTCGGTGATTAACAACATAATAAATAAATAATAGTTACCTTATCTCTATCAAGTTTGAAGATTTTATATTTCTTTACACTGTCGCCAACTCTACGAAGACATGGAACAACTTCAGCCATTATTAAATCTACAGGCATATGCGTTATAATCCTCCTCCTCCTCCTCCTACCCTCTTCCCCTTCCCCTCCTCCTCCTCCCTCTTCCTCCTCCTTCCTCCTCCTCCCTACTCCTCCCTCTTCCCCCTCCCTTCTCCCTCCTCCTCCCTCCTCCTCATCCCGCCTCCTCCCTCCTCCTCCCTACTCCCCCTGTCTCCTCCTCCTCCCTCCTCCTCCCTCCTCTTCCCTCCTCCACCTCCCTCTTCCTCCTCCCTCCTCCATTTACCCAAGACAGACAGACAGACAGATAGTCGGGAACGGGAGCTTATATGACTACTTATATGATTTAAATGAGATGCTCTCCACCAAGGGCTGGGCCAGGTCAGACAGACAGACAGACAGACAGACAGACAGACAGACAGACAGTCGGGAACGGGAACTTATATGACTACTTATATGAATTAAATGAGATGCTCACACCAGGGGCTGGGCGAAACCGGGCCGGGTCAGACAGATAGACAGACAGACAGATAGATAGTCGGGAACGGGAACGGGAGCTTATATGACTACTTATATGAATTAAATGAGATGCTCCACACCAGGAACTGGGCGATGCCGGTTCAGACAGACAGACAGACAGACAGACAGACAGACAGACAGACAGACAGACAGACAGACAGACAGACAGTCAGACAGACAGACAGAGAGGGAGGGACAGACAGACAGACAGACAGACAGTCGGGAACGGGAACTTATATGACTACTTATATGAATTAAATTAGATGCTCCCCATCAGGAGCTGGGCGAAGCCGGGCCGGGTCAGCTAGTTACGTTATAAAATGAATATCAGGACTTTTCCTGGTGCTTATTTTTGGCTGGGTCCTATTGGGAGTCCAGGTCAATATAAAAAAAAATAAATAAATCCGCCCGTTGCTGAATGAGCCCATGACCACCAGGCCGGCAGGCTAACACGTTATTAATTAATTAATTTGTTCCGAAGAAGTTTCTTGCCACGTGTCTGTGATATAGTGCCATCATTAGGTGCCGAAGATGTTGGCCCGAGAGCAAGGAGAAATAAGTGGCCGCTGTTTCCCTCACTGACAAGCGACGAGCCAAGGTATCAAACCCGCGTGCAACCCTGCTCTTGCCTTTACCACAGCAGTTGGCTAACAATTCCCCCAGCGCGCCCCTGTAACCAAATAGGATGATTGATACAATCCAGTCGAATCTGAGTGAGCGTAGATCTGGACACATATTTCAAACCCGAGGGTTTTCCCCTTGTTCGTTTCACAAGAGTGATTTGTGGCTAGACGACATCCATGGAGTCAACCGTGGCCGGGAAATAGATTTCTATCTTCAGGCAAAATTATCGCCCTTGTATTGCGGATATCGTTAATAACCCTTTCCGCTTTAATTCAGGGGTTATCAAAAGCCGCGTGTACAACCCCCAGGAAGATGTATGTAAGCCTAATAAAATTGGTACTAGCGTCAGTTTGTCTTGGATATACCGCGACCGGTTCTGACTCGAGGCACCGGATTCATAGCAGAATTAAGTATCTGTAAAAATAATTCTGCCGGTCTCTCTGGCTGTGGGGTTACAACACTTTCTCTCTGTAATCCCGTTTATCACGCAGAGTCTCGCAGCGGAGCGAGAACTGAGGTGGTTCGACCCCCGCTCGTGACTTGCGGATACTGAGCCGGCCGCTCAGAAAGCAATGGCAAACTACTGAGCGTAATCTTGCCAAGAGATCAACAGACAGCTGAAAGATGCTGCTGTTGACAGCTAAGTCCTGTAAAAGGATACGCAAAACATTTAAAAATAATTCTAAGGATATCACAGCCCCAGACCTCGTGATTATGGGTTTTGAATAAGACTCCTAGCCTTCCCGGATAAGGTCGAGTAATTTCGAGGACATGTGTACCATTTAATTAGTTTCATGTTCTTTATGTGATGTTTTTTCTCTTGCTTTGAGTTCTAGCGTAGTCCTATCACGTGTTACTACGTCTAGTGCACAGGACTGAATTTTGCCTGTGGATTAGCTTTCGCTTTTACTAATGTCTCTCGCGATCAATCGAATCCACCCGGACTTCAGATGTACTTGTAATTTACTTCACCAAGTCAAGGACGAGAAGACAACATTTTAGTCCAACTGTCCGGTGTAGGGAATGAACTCCATGTCACGGCATCGGCACACCGGATGTTTAAGAACGCGCGTTCTTTATCCATTCGGCCATACTGACCTCCAAATGGAAGATTTAGAACTTAATGATACAGATTGCGAATAGAATACCTTGGATCATGAAGAAGAAATTACTGACTATCTTAAAGATGGGAACCTCGAAGAACATTGGCTCATAGACGGCATCATCTTTCGGAAACAAATACCTTAGACATATTAAACATTATAGCTGCTTGACAAATAATACAAAACAGCAATCGAAGGTATGGTTCCAGGAAATAGAAGCAGGGGTCCACTAGCATATAGAGGGACATTGCAGACACCAGGGACATGAGAATGTCTGGGGATGGGGTCGACTAGTACACAGAGGGACATTAAAGACACATATGACATGAGAGTGTCTAGGGATGGGGTCGATTAGCACACAGAGGGACATTGCAGACACCAAGGACATTAGAGTGTCTGGGATTGGGGTCGACTAGCACACAGAGGGACATTGCAGACACATAGGACACGAGAGTGTCTGGGGATGGGGTCGAATAGCACACAGAGGGACATTGTAGACACATAGGACATGAGAGTGTCTGAGGATGGGGTCGACTAGCACATAGAGGGACATTGAAGACACATATGACATGAGAGTGTCTAGGGATGGGGTCGATTAGCACACAGAGGGACATTGCAGACACCAAGGACATTAGAGTGTCTGGGATTGGGGTCGACTAGCACACAGAGGGACATTGCAGACACATAGGCCATGAGAGTGTCTGGGGATGGGGTCGAATAGCACACAGAGAGACATTGCAGACACATAGGACATGAGAGTGTCTGGGGATGGGGTCGAATAGCACACAGAGGGACATTGCAGACACATAGGACATGAGAGTGTCTGAGGCAGGGGTCGACTAGCACACAGAGGGACATTGCAGATATCTAGGACATGAGAGAGCCTGAGGGATGGGTCGATTAGAACACAGAGAGTCAGTGCAGACACATGGGACATGAGAGTGTCTGAGGCACATGTCGACTAGCACACAGAGGGACATTGCAGACACCTGGGACACGAGAGACCCGAAGCAGGAGAATTGGCAAAAGATCGAGAAAAACTCTCGGGCCGCGGTGAAGAGAGCCACGTTCTGGACAGGACTAGCTACACGATGATGAACCTGCGCACTGGGCCTTCTATCAGTTCGTCCTTATTCGAGACGACTAGAGATAGAGTCCACTACTCAAAGATTAGATAACCCTATAATCGAGTTTGTTTCTTTATTTTAAGACAAATGTCCTCATCTAGTTTGGGATCGCACTTTACCAGTTAGAGCAGAATGCGGTGTTTCAAAAAAATCCACGTCCCCAATATCTGTATATATTAGTTACTGTGAAAGTCAGCATTGTGGGGTTGACTTTTGTGGAGCTGGCTAGTTAGAAGTCCGGTAACGGTGTCGCTGAAAAACACACCACTTATTAAAAAAAAAAAGGTTGCATATCATTTACAGGACATCGCTGTCAACATCAGCATCTTTCAGCTGATTGTTGATTTCTTGGCAAGATTACACTCAGTAGTTTGCCATTGATTTCTGGGCGACCGGTCACATACCCCGTAAGCTACCGACGCTGTTAGCTACCGATTATCGCCGTCGTCACGTTACTCACGAGAGTATACAGGAGTATTGAGAAAGTCGCAAATATCTAGGCCATGGAGATCGGCACTTCTCAAATAAGTGATGGAGTTATTTAAGTTAAGGAAGGACCCCTGGCACTGAGTTCAGGACAATGACTTACCTAAAACATATGAGGAGGACATATAATCAGCTGACGGTAAGGTAGTGGGTTCAGTTTTCCGTCCATCTGTCTGTCAATCTGCCTGGCTGTCTGTATCTTTATGTTTCCATGTCTGTCTGTCTGTCTGGCTGTCTGTCTGTCTGTTTGTCTGCCTGCCTGCCTGCCTGCCTGCCTGCTTGCCTGATTGCCTGCCTGCCTGTCTGTCTGTCTGTCCTCCCGCCAGATTCTGTTTGTCTGCCTCTATATTTATGTCCGTTGGTCCGTCTAATTCTCTGGTTGGTCCCTTCTCCCATTATATCAGTCATGGCATCTTCTCTCCCCACTTGCAAATAGAAAGACGAGGCTCTGTAATCAAGGTACTAATGTTAACAATATTTATTTTCCTCTTTGTAAAATAAGTTTACTTTCACTTTATGTTATTAATATTTTATGATCAGATTACATAATAGGGAATATGTTGTGCGCCACGAGGAAAACCCAGTCGGCGGTATTTTTTAACGAAACGAATTCAATATACCAAAAGCAAATTCTCATCCTTCCAGAGAAAAGATTTTGAGAACTCATCACTATCATCATGTGCCATGTCAGCTGGCGTAAGTATTCATGTCTTTTCACATATCTCGGCCTTTCGTGCTCTGGTTAACCTCTTTTGATGATATTCCCCCATGCCAATCTTCTCAGATCATCCGGCTTTATTTCTCTTGGTCTGCCTCTGACTATTTCCCCATTAATATTTCGAGTTGTCATGATATTCTTCAATGCCACTCTTGTCATCACACACTCAAAGAATGTTGTTTGTCTCTTTCTTATAGGTGTAAATAATGTTTTAGTTTCACTAGTCTCTTGCAGGCCATCATTGTAAGTTACCCTGGCAGTCCAACGTATTCGCAAAATGCGTCCCAGGAACCACATCTATGTTGCTTTCAAGCATTTCCTAATATATGGTGTTCCTTGCCAGTGAGAAGTCCTGATCGTTCGGGTCCCATCGATTGACGGACGTCGGTCGCGGCGATTGAGCAATCTTGAGCATAGCCTACGATGGGTAGCGTTGTGATGTTCTGTTGTGATAATTTGGTGTGTCCAGTGTGTGCCGCGTGGTTACACACCCGCTTCACACGCGTGATCCGGGACTGTTTCCGGACCCGGTCAGGGATATGCACTACTGACGAGCTCAAACGAGGGCGAAACTAGAGTATAGTGCTTCCATATTGACGTGGATAGGCCTTAGGTTCATACCAGAATGCGATCGGCGTTGCCAGTAGTGGTTTGTGCTCAATATTTAAATTTCCTAATATGCTTATTAATGTTTCATGATTCGCTGCTAAACATCAAACCAGGTTCTATTTGATATTTCCTATCTTTTTTACATTCAGTGATACTGACATATTGCATTTTGGAAATACTGACATAAAAAAAAATCGATTTCTTCATGTCATTAGGGCCACAAATGCATATATAAAACAGGCAAATGCGAAATAATAATTCTTTTTTTTTTTTTTTTTTGGCTTTGCTCTAGCATTTCAATTATTCATACATTTGAATGAGATTTGAACGTTTATTTAATACATAAAATTGTATTATCATGTAATCCTTTTAGAGACAGTTCTTGTTTACATTAGAACCCAAAGGCTTTGTCAATAAATAATTTATAAGGACATTATATTTACCGGGTGAAAATAAAACAAGATACCGAACGACGAAGTCCACGGGGAAAACAACATAGGACATCAAAGTATGAAGCCATGACGGAGGCATTGAGGTTAAGACAAACACTTTGTTGACGAGAATTGGTGTCAAATGAAAACAGTGCAGTGTTGTAATCTGATGACTCCGACACCTTTCTTCGGGCGTATACACCTGATGATGATAACAAGGCACAATGGGGTGATATTATCAGTAACTCGCATCATCGGACTGACAACGCTGATGATAACAGGCTGAAGTGGGGTGATATGAACAGATAACTTAACACACATCTTCGGACTGACAATGCTGATTATAACAGGGGGAAGTGGAGTGATATAATCAGATAACTTCATTATCTGTCGTGTACTGACAAACGTGATGGTGAGAATTGGGGTCTGTGGAGTGAAATGATCATGTAACTTCAGTAAATGTCATCTCACTTAAATTATGATTCAAGCAGGGGTGGGGGAGGGAGGAGCAGTGGGGTTATTTATTCAGTATATGTCAGTAAACTTCAGTACATTTCTTCCTACTGACACACCTGATGATGATACCAGGGAGGCAGTGGAGTGACGGGATCAGATAACTTCTGTATCTTACTGGCTAACCTGATGATTAGAACGAGGGGAGTGGGCAGATACAGGGGGAGGGAAGGGGGTGTGAAGGGATGTGATCAGACAACTTCAGTACACGTCATCTTGATAACTTCAGTACAAGTCGCCCTGATAACTTCCGTACATGTCATCTTGATAACTTCAGTACGTGTCATCTTGATAACTTCAGTACGTGTCAACTTGATAACTTCAATATATGTCATCTTGATAACTTCAGTACATGTCATCTTGATAACTTCAGTACATGTCATCTTGATAACTTCAGTACATGCCATCTTGATAAATTCAGTACGTGTCATCTTGTTAACTTCAGTACGTGTCATCTTGATAACTTCAGTACATGGCATCTTGATAATTTCAGTACATGTCATCTTGATAATTTCAGTACATGTCATCTTGATAACTTCAACATATGGCAGCTTGATAACTTCAGTATATGTCATCTTGATAACTTCAGTACATGCCATCTTGATAACTTCAGTATATGTCATCTTGATAACTTCAGTACATGGCATCTTGATATCTTCAGTACATGTCATGTTGATAACTTCAGTAAATGTCATCTTGATAACTTCAGTACATGTCATCTTGATAACTTTAACATATGGCATCTTGATAACTTCAGTACATGTCATCTTGATAACTTCAGTACATGGCATCTTGATAACTTCAGTACATGTCATCTTGATAACTTCAGTACATGTCATCTTGATAACTTCAACATATGGCATCTTGATAACTTCAGTACATGTCATCTTGATAACTTCAGTACATGGCATCTTGATAACTTCAGTACATGGCATCTTGATAATTTCAGTATATGTCATCTTGATAACTTCAGTACATGTGATCTTGATAACTTCAACATATGGCATCTTGATAACTTCAGTACATGTCATCTTGATAACTTCAGTACATGGCATCTTGATAACTTCAGTACATGGCATCTTGATAACTTCAGTACATGGCATCTTGATAACTTCAGTACATGTCATCTTGATAACTTCAACATATGGCATCTTGATAACTTCAGTACATGTCATCTTGATAACTTCAGTATATGTCATCTTGATAACTTCAGTACATGTCATCTTGATAACTTCAACATATGGCATCTTGATAACTTCAGTACATGTCATCTTGATATCTTCAGTTCATGTCATCTTGATAACTTCAGTACATGTCATCTTGATAATTTCAGTACATGTCATCTTGATAACTTCAGTACATGTGATCTTGATAACTTCAACATATGGCATCTTGATAACGTCAGTACATGTCATCTTGATAACTTCAGTATATGTCATCTTGATAACTTCAGTACATGTCATCTTGATAACTTCAACATATATCATCTTGATAACTTCAGTACATGTCATCTTGATAACTTCAGTACATGTCATCTTGATAACTTCAGTACATATCATCTTGATAACTTCAGTACATGTCATCTTAATAACTTCAGTACATGGCATCGAGATAACTTCAGTACATCTCATCTTGATAACTTCAACACATGTCATCCTGATAACTTCAGTACATGTCACCTTGATAACTTCAGTACATGTCATCTTGATAACTTCAACATATGGCATCTTTATAACTTCAGTACATGTCATCTTGATAACTTTAGTACATGTGATCTTGATAACCTCAACATATGGCATCTTGATAACTTCAGTACATGTCATCTTGATAAGTTCAGTACATGTGATCTTGATAACTTCAACATATGGCATCTTGATAACTTCAGTACATGTCATCTTGATAACTTCAACATATGGCATCTTGATAACTTCAGTACATGTCATCTTGATAACTTCAGTACATGTCATCTTGATAACTTCAGTACATGTCATCTTGATAACTTCAGTACATGTCATCTTGATAACTTCAGTACATGGCATCGAGATAACTTTAGTACATGTCATCTTGATAACTTCAGTACATGTCATCTTGATAACTTCAGTACATGGCATCTTGATAACTTCAGTACATGTCATCTTGATAACTTCAGTACATGTCATCTTGATAACTTCAACATATGGTATCTTGATAACTTCAGTACATGTCATCTTGATAACTTCAGTACATGGCATCTTGATAACTTCAGTCCATGGCATCTTGATAACTTCAGTACATGTGATCTTGATAACTTCAACATATGGCATCTTGATAACTTTAGTACATGTCATCTTGATAACTTCAGTAAATGGCATCTTGATAACTTTAGTACATGGCATCTTGATAACTTCAGTACATGTCATCTTGATAACTTCAACATATGGCATCTTGATAACTTCAGTACATATCATCTTGATAACTTCAGTATATGTCATCTTGATAACTTCAGTACATGTCATCTTGATAACTTCAACATATGGCATCTTGATAACTTCAGTACATGTCATCTTGATATCTTCAGTACATGTCATCTTGATAACTTCAGTACATGTCATCTTGATAACTTCAGTACATGTCATCTTGATAACTTCAGTACATGGCATCTTGATAACTTTAGTACATGTCATCTTGATAACTTCAGTACATGTCATCTTGATAACTTCAGTACATGTGATCTTGATAACTTTAACATATGGCATCTTGATAACTTCAGTACATGTCATCTTGATAACTTCAGTATATGTCATCTTGATAACTTCAGTACATGTCATAATGATAACTTCAACATATGGCATCTTGATAACTTCAGTACATGTCATCTTGATAACTTCAGTACATGTCATCTTGATAACTTCAGTACATGTCATCTTGATAACTTCAGTACATGTCATCTTAATAACTTCAGTACATGGCATCGAGATAACTTCAGTACATGTCATCTTGATAACTTCAACACATGTCATCTTGATAACTTCAGTACATGTCATCTTGATAACTTCAGTACATGTGATCTTGATAACTTCAACATATGGCATCTTGATAACTTCAGTACATGTCATCTTGATAACTTCAGTACATGTCATCTTGATAACTTCAACATATGGCATCTTGATAACTTTAGTACATGTCATCTTGATAACTTCAGTACATGTGATCTTGATAACTTCAACATATGGCATCTTGATAACTTCAGTACATGTCATCTTGATAACTTCAACATATGGCATCTTGATAACTTCAGTACATGTCATCTTGATAACTTCAGTACATGTGATCTTGATAACTTCAACATATGGCATCTTGATAACTTCAGTACATGTCATCTTGATAACTTCAACATATGGCATCTTGATAACTTCAGTACATGTCATCTTGATAACTTCAACATATGGCATCTTGATAACTTCAGTACATGTCATCTTGATAACTTCAGTATATGTCATCTTGATAACTTCAGTACATGTCATCTTGATAACTTCAGTACATGTGATCTTGATAACTTCAACATATGGCATCTTGATAACTTCAGTACATGTCATCTTGATAACTTCAGTATATGTCATCTTGATAACTTCAGTACATGTCATAATGATAACTTCAACAAATGGCATCTTGATAACTTCAGTACATGTCATCTTGATAACTTCTGTACATGTCATCTTGATAATTTCAGTACATGGCATCGAGATAACTTTAGTACATGTCATCTTGATAACTTCAGTACATGTCATCTTGATAACTTCAACACATGGCATCTTGATAACTTCAGTACATAGCATCTTACTGGCTAACCTGATGATGACTACACGAGACAGTCGAGTGACATGACCAGCTTCTTCGTTAGACGGATCTGACAATGAAAACAGAGGCTAGTGGAGTTGCATGGTCACGGCTTCTCTTTCCAGGCTGTCCTGACAATGAGAACAAGAGACAGTAGAATCACATGATCCGACTTTATCACTCGTATTCAGGCTAACCTGACAATGAGAACAAGAGACAGTAGAATCACATGATCCGACTTTATCACTCGTATTCAGGCTGATCTACTTAACGATTACAACATTGGCAATAGAGTGACGTGTTAAGAAATTCAGCAGCTGCCTTGCGACTAATTAACTTGATATTGAGGACAAGAAGACAGTGTTGTGACATGGGCAGATAACTTTAGTACATGTTATGATTAGAACAGGAATGGGGTAGGGGGTAGGAGCGGAAGTAAATGGGGGTGGGTAAGTGGAGTGGTTTGGCATGGTCAGATATTTTCTCTATGAGTCGAAGTACACTTGTTCCTGCAGCGAGGCGCCGTCGCCATTTGGAGGTGACAGGTTCGAATCCCGGTCGGTGACTAGTTTTTTTTTTTTTTTTTCCGCATATCCTTTTACAGGACTTAGCTGTCAACAGCAGCATCTTTCAGCTGTCTGTTGATCTCTTGGCAAGATTACGCTCAGTAGTTTGCCATTGCTTTCTGAGCGGCCGGCTCAGTTATCCCGCAAGTCACTAGCGGGGGACGAACCGCTCCCAGTTTTCTCCCGCTACGAGACTCTGCGTGATAAACGGGATTACAGAGAAAGTGTTGTAACCCCTCGGCCAGAGAGACCGGCGGTCGGTGACTACAGCTTTCAAAAGTTATGTTGTCTAGTGCGTCCTCTAAACTCTACCTCCTTCTTCTCCTTATATGAGTGCCAAACAATACTATGTTTATTTATGAACTTTCAGATAACTTCAGCACCACGTGATTAGAACAGGGACATGGTTAGATAACTTCAGTACATGTCATCAGACTATTTACTTCATGATGACAACACGAGACAGTAAAATCATATGTTCCGACTTCAGCGCTCGTATTCTGGCTGACCAACCTAACAGTTACAACAGTGGCAATAGAGTAGCAGACTAAGACAAATTCAACAGCTGTCTTTCGACTAATTAACCTGATGTGGAGAACAGGGGGCAGTGGAGTAACGTGATCAAACGAGTTTGGCACGATCTTCAGACGAATCTGATGATGAGAACATAGGCCAGAGGTGTCACTTTATCAGACAACGTATGTACCTGTCTTGGGATGACTTGACATTAGGAGATGGTAAAAGTATTAAAAAATGGTTAGACAGCAGGAGACAGTAAAAGTTTTTAGTTTAGTTTAGTTTAGTCCATGGACCAACATCACTGCACACGGGTGCAACCCATAAGTGCTCTGTTTTCCTCCTAACTCAAACCTGAGTCTGGAGAAACTCAGCTCAGTGCACGAAATCCGTAGCACCGGCGAGGATCCTGAAAATACTTTGGGTAGATTTTTAACTCGAAATTTTGCCCGGGCAGCGCCGTTAGGTTACTCTTTTTCGATTTCCAACTGCCAAGGGATTTTTTACGTGCGCAACAATACACACGTGCGTCCGATCTCACTACCCAAAGACCAGGGAAAATTTGTTACTAGAAGTCCACGTGAAAAAATCCCGGCATCACCGGGGCTTGAACCCGAGACCTCCAGCACTCGAGGCGGACACCAATACCTCGAGACCACGCAGCTCCCCCGTAAAAGTACAAGGGGGAATTTGACAGTCGGAGACAGTAAACGATTAGTTGAAGGATTAGACTGTAGGCGACCGTAAATGTATAGTGGAATGATTAGACAACAGGGGTAGTAAAAGTATAGTGGAATGATTAAATAACAAGAGACCATAAAAGTATAGTGGAATGGTTAGACAACAAAGGGTAGTAAAAGTATAGTGGAATGATTAGACAACAGGAGACATTAAAAGTCGAATGGAATGATTAGACAACAGGCGTCAGTAAAAGTATAGGACGTTGCAATCAACCCCATGATTTATTGGCTGTATATGTGATTTACTAAGCGATTTTAGTTCAGTAGTTTGCCATTGTTTTCTGAACGGCCGAAGTCCCATACCATGGAAATGAACACAAGGTGTCTGCTGATTTCGAACCCTCGACTCAGTGTGTCGGGGTATTACGAAACTGCGAGTTTCACTATTCCACGGGGCTCTACAAGTAGTAAAAGTCACTACCAAGGATCAACGATCCCCCTCCCCACTGGTATGTTTGCTGAATATGCTAACCCCCATATACAGCTCACACACACACACACACACACACACATACACACACACGCACGCACGCACGCACACACACACACAAACACACGCACGCACGCACGCTTCACCATCTCGTACTAAACCCAGGCAACAAAAGTCAACCATCACGAACAAGTCGTCTGCTGAAGAACAAAAATCAATCAGCCAGTCAAGATCAAAGTATACCGTTTCTTAGAAGAATAATGGCGCGGGACGGAAACAAACATGGGAAAACCAGGTAATTACGTAGTTAGAGAGTTCATTTTCTGAAATTCAAATAGGAAAATAATAAAGAGAGATTAAAAAAAAAAATACAAACATACACATACACGAAGGTACGTATTAAAGTCAGAGATGAGTAATGTGGGAAATGCACAGAAAGGACTGTAAGAGACAGGTAAAGGTTGAAGGTCTTAGCACGACATAGCTGATGAGGATTAAATGGAAGAAAAAGATGGTGGAGGAGATGGGGAATAAGAATAAGAAATAGGAGGAATTTTAACAGGAGCAAAGAAGTAGAACAAGAAGAATAAGAAGAAAATGGATGAAATGGGAAGAGGAAAAGAGGAAAAGAAAGGGGGGGGGGAGGAAAAGAAGAGACGGTGGGTTAAAGCAGATGTAGAAGGACGTGAACACTGCGGGTCGTGGTGATGATGATGATGATGATGATGATGATGATGATGATGATGATGATGTTGATGATGATAAGGAACATGTTGCAACGTTGCTGGTGACCATTAAGTTCTTTGTGAAACCACATAGTTATCAACACTTGTCTACTCTGTTTTGTACGCCTATGAAAATACTACCCATATAAAATAAGGTCGTCGTCAGTCCATACACTTTTTGCTATGTTAAAACGATATATGCCGGTCTCCCTGGCGAAGGGTTTAAGGACGTTGTTAGTAATCCCGTATACTCAGATGTGAAACATAACTGCTCAAGATTCGGCAGCGGATCGCGTCGCGCTTGTTACATACAGAGGTATGTAAGCAGGTGATTCAGAAAGCAACGGCACACTATTGAATGTAAAACTTGCCAAGACATCAACAGCAGCTGACAAAATGCAAGAGTTGACCGCAATATCCTGTAAACCTGTAAAGGATATGCAATATATATATATATATATATATATATATATATATATATATATATATATATATATATATATATATATATATATATATATATATATATATATATATATATATATATATATATATATATATATATATTCATAATTGATTGATTGACATGACTTATACTCTTGTTATCATTATATGAAAACATTGTTGAGGCATTTTACAATGGTATTATTATTAAATTCATGTATCACATTCACAGATGTAGTAAATTTATTTAGCCTTACCCTAATGCAAGTAAATGCAACATAAAGACTAAATGTACGCGGGCAAGTCAATAAGTAAGTCACACAGTTCGCGGTGGTGGCGATTGCTATTGCTATACTTCTGCTACTACTAATATTATTATTACCAATATTATTACTACTTGTATTACTGATCGATACCGTCGGAGATCGCAATATGTGGTAAAGCTTGATCGTCTTCACGAGCCGGCACGGCACGTGATGATGATCACTACAATTGCTATCTGCTGTTACATCTACTTTTCCCTGCTAATGTCTCTAGATCTTCTCTTACTGCAAATATTAATACTACTTCTATAACTTATACAGATCGCGTAATGACAATTATGTCAGCCTAAAACCCAACGAATGCAAGAAGAATAAGCAGCAGTTGGTACAGTTGCTTTTCTAAGAAACATAGAATGCTTGCAATCGATTTATGACAGACACTAATAGTGCGTTTTATCTAGCCACTTTAGTAACATTTTCTAAATTGCTTTTTAAGTATATAACTTGCATAGTTGGATATCTCTTTAAAAAAAAAAAAAAAAAAAAAAAAAAAAAAAAAATCCGACGGTACCTTATTCAAGTCTGTAGGTAATTTTTAAGCCGAGATATTAAAGTTTGTGTGTCAGTTTATCATTTAAAACAGACATATAGAAGAAAAACGATTTTGACCTTTCACTTGTTGTGATCCTACCTACACACTCACGCAACTGTTGTTTACACTGTCGCCAAGGGATATTACCAATTACCACTGTCGTTGTCTAACTCAAGGCCAAATAACTCTGCCAGTTTATATATATATATATATATATATATATATATATATATATATATATATATACACACACACACACACACACAGCACACACACACACACACGCACACACACACATACCCACACACTCAGATATACACATCTCCACGCCATGCTGTGATGATGTCAGACCAGTGTGTGACTGATCGCGCTGTCTTGTCAACGGGAAGGCCGCCGGCGTAGATGCATTTTGACAAAAGAAGTTCCTTTGGAAAGATGCAAATTTATCAGTTATCTTGTCCTTGAAGAGTGATGAAAAATTACACATACATACAATAATGGGTGTTGAATGTACACATGCATTCATTATCATGTTAATCGCTCTGAATACTCCATAGCAATAATTAAATGGAGTATGACAACGAAAGCTGCCATCCCCCGCCATTGAAATACCACATTATAGCATGCGATCTTCATAATTTTATTGTGAGATTGAATGCCAACTTGAATGGTCGAAAATTACAACATACACGTAAAAATGGATGCCACATTTAATAATATATAGCATAAGATTGTAATACGTCTTATAAAACGGTATTTAGGGTTTACTTACCACTTAGAATAGGCAGCCTGGTTCTCCGGTATAACAAGGGTTCCCGACTTGCCAGAAATGCAGACTGCAAAACGTGGTGAGAGAAACTATATAAAGTAATCGGTCCCTTTTTTAACGCGATCTTGAAATAATCGTGGAACATCACGAGTACTCTAAGCCTCCTTACATCGGAGACACAAGAACATGAAAACAAAAGTTACCGCAAATAAATCTCCGGAAAGTTCGGTAACCGAAAAACGTAGTGCCTAGTTTTATCAAATAACCCGCCACACTTTAATGCCTCTGTAAAAAGATGCCAATATTTATTACAGCGTTTCTTATGACACTAAACAATACGCCTCTTTTGACAATCAGCGGTCACTACTACCAGCAAAAACCACGCCAACATTAGACAATATCGATAATGTACGGAAAAACATACCCACTCCACCACTTTTAAAATTTAAAAAAAAAAAAAACGGCTGAGATAACCGCCAATAAAATCAATAAACGCATTATAAGATATCCGCCCGTCCATGCTGCGAGATGTCCCCGATTGTCATCGCTAAACCTGACTTGATTCGATACAACTCTTAAGACGAAAAATGATGCTTATATTTATACACTGAACATGCGCATACTCTCTCTCTCTCTCTCTGTCTCTCTCTCTCTCTGTCTCTCTCTCTCTCTCTCTCTCTCTCTCTCTCTCTCTCTCTCTCTCTCTCTCTCTTACAGACATGAACCCTATGAGAAGTTATTTTGTACCATCATCACCTCTCACTCCTTCCACCATTGACCACTACCAATTATGCAGATATATCATTCAAGAAATATATTTACTAGCAAACAGAAGCAAGGGAAACGACAACCTTGTGACTCTCACACAAGGTGGTCAGTATAATAATTTAATCATACCTACCAAAGCGTAAGAAAGGACGCGTGGAAGGATCGATATTTGAATCGCTCGCTAACACGGCATTTTTAATTTCCCCGCCAACACTAGACACAGTCGATAAACACACTATTACATACCCAGCGACATCCTACCCAGAGCAGAGAGTTCGATACCCCACGACTGAGACACCCCAACCTCTAGACCTAACAACTATAGCACCTCATAATCACCGCCCTATCTGCGTACCCCCGTAATTCTAATCCATACCCCTAAATATGCGTATGATGATGATGTTTATATAACACTTATGATATTAAACCAAACCCCGGCCTTCTTAAGTAATTGAGATTACGTCTTTTTAAAATATATATTTATATAAACAGATGTTGTGCTAGCGTCCATCTTACATCCCCAGCGGTCACTTTTCTCAACCAGTATAAATTCACCATCACATCTCTCCTCATTTTATGTATTGTATATATGTTTTCACTTTATTAAAATTATTATATATCTTCTTTGAGTCGTTTGTTATTATTTTATGTTTTATGATGTAAATTATACTACAAACCCTCCCCCCACCACGTTACAAGATGTACCCTCCCCAACACTTCGAGGGGTCACTTGACCACGCCCACTTTAAAAATCGATTAAAAAATCAATACTTGTCTTCAGGAGTTATCATCATTTGTGGATCAGCATCGATAAATAGTGGTGATATATAAGATCCACACAAAAAGGAGGTGATAACCATGTTACTACACTACTTGCCTCAACCGTAGAGATACACTCGTTGATTAAGTACTTGATACACATTTGCACAATAATCCTGTAATTAAATCGTTACAAATCATAATATGCATGTCAAAATGCAACATTAACATTATATTAAGAATAGAACGTGTTTACGAAATGTTTACTCACACACTCTCACATTGGAGAATCAAAGCAACCTAAGACAACACGCATGCAGTGCAGTCTGGGAAATACAGGCTGTTCAAACTGTCTTGATGGCAGTTGAGTCTGAAGTACTAGAGTAATGACTTGAAGGACGCACAGGTTGTACCGCTTCTTGTCTGGATTCTGAAAAACTCAGTATTCACTCTGCTAACTATATTTGCATGTTGTTAATAATTGGATAATAGTTTATATTATGCACTACAGTAATAACTTGTGGGATATAGTTTCAATTTGAGTCCTTATTAAAACATGTTTCATTGTTTCTTTTGCCACCGCTGACTAGTCGCGAAAAACGCACCGCATCTACTGTATTGCTTTGTCATTGTGTAAACACGTCACTATATCACGTAGACGTGTTCACTTTGAACTATACGCAAAGATGACGAATGTGAACCCCTTCCTTGTGTAATTTTGTGTGGAAATTACTTCTTAAGCTGAAAAATAACCTGAATGTTTGAACGTTGCTTCTGCGTTAAGAGAATCTCCTATATTCTCATTCTTGAGGTCTTGCGGACCAAGAAAGTTAACGTTGTTAGGCTAAACTGAACTTTGCTGTTGTATTTCTAACACTTTGTTAATATTTTGTGAATTATTTATGCAAATTATAATGTTGTTTGTTTTACAAATTCCTGTATTATTTCATAAAAAATTCAGTTTAACCACAGTTTAAAGATATTGTAATTTTTCAACGGCATGTTGCTACTATGTTGTACCCATATTGACATGGTTATAATGATCAGCCAGGTTTTCAGTTTTTCAGGAGTTGTTTTTTTTTCCTCAATATATATAAACGTAGGTTTGCAATGATTTTCTAAACTCACGACTTCTTCTTCTAAGTTCTTTTATTGGGGTGATTGAATCTACAATTTCTCCTGTTTAGAAGGTAATTTCAAAGTCCAAAAGTAGAATCACCCATGTAATTCCCGGGTTTAACTTGTTCTTGATTCAGTTTTCAAAGGGTTGTCTTTCTCAATAAATATGTGATGCTTGCAGAAATTTGATTTCCAATTGTTTTCAGTATTTTAAAATCTGGATGTCGTCTGCTAAATTCTTTTCCATTGGGACAAGATCGACAATTCCTCTAGTTTAGCAGAAAATCTCTAGGTCAAAAAGTATAGTGTCCCATGGAAGTCCCGGGTTTAATCCGTTGTTTGTTATTCTTGGGTACACTTGATGGGTCTAAGCAAAGGAGAGTCCCCTTGTTAGAAGCGTTTGATGACCATCTAGCTCTTTATAAACGTGCTTTGCTTTCAGCTCTTGATCTCTTGATCGTTCTTGTATGCAGCCTCACTTTTAAATACTATACAGATAACATAACATCGGCAATAGTTCACAAACTGTTTTCTATACTGACCCAGTGGATTTTCCTGTGTAGAACTTTCCTCAATAACAACCCGTCTCCACAATTTCTTCCACTGCTATAATTTTAAAGGCATCTATAAAGAAGGTACTCTGCTATTGCCTTCCTTGGTGACAGTGGCCATACTGGTCAATGGCCGTCGCCATTGTCTTTATGAAGCAGGGGCGGGGAAGCTTTCTTTTCTGCCAAAGGTCATTTTGGATATTTATAATCGCTTATAATCATTAAAAATATTCATAATTATTACCAACATTAACCAGCTCTATGGCGAAGGGATTATAAAATGCAATTCGTAATCCCACATATCGTGTTCGAAACACAGCTTCGGGCGATTTGGAAGCAGATCACCTTGTGTTGGTTTGCATACAATGATATGACTGCCTGTCGATCAGAAAGCAGTGGAAAACTACTGAACCTAAACTTTTCCAGGAAACGCAAGCAACCAAAAATGCTGGAGTTGACTGCTACGTCCTGTAAAGGATATGCAACAAACTTTTTAAATAATCATTCCCGTGTCATATAAAATTATCAACTTAAAAATTAGCGTGCTATAATTAGTCAAACATTTATTTAACTTACCCCTAATGTGAAAAACATCTTATGGCAGTGGAACTGTGGTTTGTGAGGAAAATGCAAAGGATACCATGGGCAGACAGAAAAACCAATGACCAAGTTTTACATTCATTGGCACCTTGCCGTCTTGACAGACGATAGTTTATTACACTGTTCTTCAAAAAGGCAGAATAACTACAACCCATGGCGGTGGCGAATGTGACTGATAAGACCAATTCGCGCTGTAAATGTTCGTCCACAGTGGATGCATGTCAACACATGGTCATTTTCACCATCAAGCACCATCTTATGTCTCACACGCTCGGTGTGTGACTAATCTGCAATAATTTTCAAATGTGTCTTTATTCCATTTCTGATATTTAGCCTCCATGCAATACGTTCAGCGGCGACGTGCTCCCAATGTGCATTATCAATGCCTGTATCAATAATGTCCCGCTTACACACATCCTTTTATCGTAGTAGAGGCCAACCTTGAAATCTCTTACCCATCTGTAAGTCACCAGAAAAGATGTCCGTTGGTATTCTACCATCATCCATCCTCCTAAGATGTCCTATCCATCTAAGTCTACGAAGACTAAGCATGGAATAAATCGTCACACAACCTGATCTTTCCAATACTTCAGTATTTGTGATTTTGTCTTGCCACTCTTCGCAGACACCGCATATGAAAGCTGTTTAAACGTTTCTCTTGGTGTGAGTAAGTTGTCCAGGCTTCACTGCCATAAAGAAGAGTACTAAGGACACAGGCTTGGTACACAAGGACTTTTGTTTTGGCAGTAAGCTTCCTGTTCTCCCAGACTCTTTTTCTTAACCTGTTCATTGTTGTTGCTACCTTACAAATCCTGACGTTGATTTTCTGATCTAGGGATAATCTGCTATTTACCTCTCATCCTAGATATGTAAAATGGTCTACTATCTCTAGTTCGGCGTCGTCAATGATGGTACCCCATGTGCACCTTGTGACATAATATGTATCTTCTTCTTGCTAAATGTTAAACCAAATTCAGAACACCCATTGGAGAATGCAGATAGTAGACGTTGTAATTCTTCCTCAGAGTGGGTCTTAATTGCAGCATCATCTGCAAAAAGCAGCTCTCTGATCAGTACCCTTCTAATTTTAGTCTTGGCCTTCAATCTCTGAGCAGTGTAGAGGCCGCCATCTGAGCGTGAATCAATGTATATACCACCATACTGATCACGAATGGCATATTTCAGTAGAAGTGAAAAGTCTTTTCCAAAGAGGGGGAGCTAGTATACAACCTTGCTTAACACCACTTTTGATTTCAATCTCTTCTGAAGTTGCACCATCAAACTTGATTATACCCTTCATGCCTGCTACAACAGGTTCACGTGTTTTGTTTGGCTCACACTTAATCTTTGGCGAAGGAGTTACGAATGCAATTCGTAATCCCGCATGCAGCGTTAAAAACATTGCTGCAGGCGATTTAGAAGCAGGCCGCCTTGCGGTGGTTTCCCTACAATGGTATGTGAGACGCTCGTTCAGAAAGCAATGGCAAACTACTAAACATGCTGAAGTTGACTGCTAAGTCCTGTAAAGGATATATAGCTAATTAACTAAATAAAGCAAAGGACTTTCACACGCTCTAGGCGTACTGGGCATTATTGTTAGACCTATGTTTATATAGACTAGTGGGTACTGCAAGGACGAAGTGGTTAATGTCACATGCCTTCAACTCCCAAGACACGACACCCATTGTGGGCGTGGTGGGCACGGGAGCCCAGGCCAGATGTAACATCCCGCATCGTTGCTAAATTGAATGCATTACCACCGGGAGGACAGGCGTGTGGCTTGACACTGCTACCGGGTCTCCCGTAACCCGCCATGTCGTGATAACATAGCCCTCTAACAGTTTAATGCGAGAACCTAGATCGTAACAACGAAGAAGAAGAAGAAGAAGAAGAAGAAGAAGAAGAAGAAGAAGAAGAAGAAGAAGAAGAAGAAGAAGAAGAAGAAGAATAAGAAGAAGAAGAAGAAGAAGAAGAAGAAGAAGAAGAAGAAGAAGAAGAAGAAGAAGAAGAAGAAGAAGAAGAAGAAGAAGAAGAAGAAGAAGAAGAAGAAGAAGAAGAAGCAGCAGCAGGAGCAGTGGCAGCAGAAGCAGCAGAAGCAGAAGTAGAAGCAGAAACAGCAGCAGAAGCAGCAGCAGAAGCAGAAACAGCAGCAGAAGCAGCAGCAGAAGCAGCAGCAGAGGCAGGAGCAGAAGCAGCAGAAGCAGCAGCAGAAGCAGACGCAGCAGAAACAGGAGCAGAAGCAGCAGCAGAAGCAGCAGCAGAAGCAGAAACAGGAG
Organism: Cepaea hortensis; assembly: GCA_963921405.1. Lineage (NCBI taxonomy): Eukaryota > Metazoa > Mollusca > Gastropoda > Stylommatophora > Helicidae > Cepaea > Cepaea hortensis. The sequence continues at coordinate 59,408,058 of OY992892.1, read as the reverse complement.
CAGAAGCAGCAGCAGAAGCAGAAAGTAGAAGCAGAAGAGTAACAATTCTTGAATTTGCACTTCAAATAAGACAGACATCTTGCCTGTCCTGCAGGCAGTTGCCTTCAACCCCAACCCCGAATTGATTTACTAGACAACTTAACGTCCTGCAGTTTGATATTGCTTTCTAAATGAATAGTGAACGTCGAAGTTCAACTGCCCGTTGTAGGAAATAAGCCCTATACACTCAGCCGTCAGAGCACCGGAAGTTTATGCACAAGCGCATTAATCCCCGCTGCCACATAGATCTCTAACAGTTCAAATAATGTCCTAAATCTCACCTCCATCCTAGTTTTAACATACAATTACTCCAGAAACCACAAGACGACAACCTTGAAAGCCACCTAATCTAACACAACAATATCACAAATAAACCATATTTACAATTTCGTGAATGAAATAGACTGAAATAGACATCAATTTTGGCTAATAATAGAAACCCATTTAGGCGAAAATGAGACACTTGTGCTCATTTGCTGCTTCCAACCCGTCTATAAGCAACACTGGTTTTTGAATACCCCCACGAGTAAAGACTGATGCGGTTTACAAGGCAATTTTCTCTGGAAAATGAGGTTGAGCAGATCATAATTATGAGAAGCGTGAAAGTTCAAATTGTTTATTGGGTGTCTGCGGCAGAGGTCAACGAACGAAAATGTTTCCTAAGAGTTCAAATATTTCGGTGGGTTAAATAAAAGTAAGTAATGGATTTCTATTCACCACATGACTTGTACTATGTATTTGCGAAGTGAGTAAAGTCAATGATTTATTTATTTGCCTCTGGGTGCAAAGCGCACATGGTGCTAGATTCATACTTAAAATATGAATAAAATTTGTTGAAACTGCGGTAAAGCTGTGGAAATGTAAACAATATAAAATAACGCAAAGTAATGCAGTTTTACATTACAGAATTACGACACACAGAGGACGATGTGGCGACTAGCATTCATTAGCAAACAAATACATGCACGAAACGCAACAGAATTTTCATTTTCATTTCATTGCTCTCATTTGTTTCATCTTTCATTCCTCTTATCCCGTCCTTATACCTTAATGCGGTCACTGGGGGATCCTGTACTATATGCTGTGTTTCGTGCATGCATTTGTTTGCTAATGAAGGCTAGTCACAGCAACGCCCTGTATGTGTCGTAATTCTGTGTTATTTTATATTGTTTATATTCATACTTGTAGACCAAATGACATTCGATACGTGACGGAGTCAATATCTCGCCATCGCCTTTACTTCTCTGACCACTTACTAGTACCAATTTTTAACTAGGTCACTCTGGATGCCAAGGTCAAATAGGAAAGAGCTGCCTCATTGGGGATTCAAATATGTGACTATCGGGCCAGCAGGCACACGTGCGCAACTACGGCTGCTAGTATGGGTTAAAAAGCGCTGATTATTCAACAGGGGGAGCATTCTTAGTAGGGAAACATAAAGAACTAATGGAAATAGTAAATGTCAAAGTCTCTAGGGGTTTATATACAGGGTTCAGACAGGCAGATGGTGCGAGTACAGATGAGGCATGAAAACATGATATAAATCAATTCGTGTTTAATATCCATGCATCGTAATATGAATAATGGTACATCTTCCTTACAAACTCGCACAGCTCTCGCAAAAACGCTTAACTACAAAAGCATAGCTTCTTCTTGCTTCATCACGCACACGAACACACGGCTGATAGCGCCCACATTCATTCGTACTGAAGTCTAAGCAAATAGTCTATTCACCTCTCAAACTCATTCAGGCATCCTCTATTATCCACGTCTGAGTCCCGTCTAAGGTGAACCTGTCCTGTCGTTTAAGGGCACCGTCCTGTCTCTACCCTACTGTCATAAGCGTATGGATCGGTCTACTATACCCGCACTATTCCTATGTACTATGTCGGTCGTCTGTCCTCTCCGTCATGTCCCCTTTGAGACCTTGATAGTAAATTAGTTAGTTGATTGGTTAGCCGCGGTTCCAACTTCATGGAAAAGGGTCGCCTCATTATGCTCCGTTGTGCCAGTGAATATCACACAGAATGCTCATCACTGCCCATGTGAAAAGTGGAACAGACAGGAGTCACGACAGACCTACAGTCCGCACAGGTATATTAGTATGTGTAGCTGCAGTGTCTCTGTACAACTGTGACTTCAATATACAGCAAATGGCTGTCAAATAGTTTTACAAAGTAAGTAAGTAAGAGCTGTTCCTTTTCAACGCCTTTGGCTTATTGGGGATTCGCTTTAGACCAAAACTTTTATAAACCATTCGGCATTCCACGAATGTGATCAACACCTGGCCAGCTGTCTGCACGTCCCCAGAAATATCCTGGCACCCACTTGAGGCGGGGTCGACCTGGGAGCCCAGACAAAACAAACAAGTAAAGGACCCTTGTACACACATTAATGCGCTTGGGTGTATGGTGCTAGACAGATATCTTCATAGACTAGTCGTAACTGGATGGGTGATGTGGTCAATGACCCACCAGCCTCCTTAACTCGCCAAGACATTTCCTGGTAACCACTCTATCCACAGGGTCCACAGGCGAGTGGCTAGCCACTGCATGACCAAGCCTCCTTGAAGTCATAATATCAGTACAATACAGAGGTCCTGTGTCCGCGGGGTGTAATACGCTTACGTGTAAACTTCCTTGCGCTGACGGCGGGTTTGCCGGATCAACCCCTACACCGATCGGCTGGACTTCAACGTCCACCTCTCGTTCAGAAAGCGATGGCAAACTACTGAATGTAAAAATTGACTAGAAAATCTGACTCTTGTTGGGGTTGATAGCAACTTTCAGCAAAGGAGACACAACCTAGCCCTCTTAGAGATGAATGGAGATAAACCTGAATGATTACAATGAAGATGAAGAGAAAGACTATTAATATTTGAATCAAGACTTAAAATACGTTTCGTAAATTTCAGTTCCATCGTATTACCAATACAAAATTACTCCGATAATGACAAAACGTAGAAATATAATGAATCACAACTTTGACAGCGTTCTCGTCTAATATAACGCCATCACCGAAACACTGTATTGATTTCACAGTGTTTGTTAAATATTAAAGCAATTACAATTTCGTGAATGAAATAGGCTGCAATAGACATCAATTTTCGCTAATAATAGAAACCCATTTAGTCGAAAAATAGATGCTTGTATCATCTGTTGCTTCCAACCCGCCTGTTAGCAACATGCTTTGAATGCCGCCACGGGTAAAGATTTTTACCGTTTACAATGCAATTTTCTCTAGGAAATGAGGTTGAGCAGATCATAATTATGAAGCGTGAAAGTTCAAAGTGTTTATCGTGTGTCTGGAGCAGAGGTCAACGAACGAAAATGTTTCCTGAGTTCCAATATTTGCGTGGGTTAAATACAAGTCAGTAGCGGATTTCTGTTCACGCTGTGAGGTGTATTGGGTACAAGATCCTACATCATAGGTTTATACCATTTGACATTGAATAGGTGGCACGGGCTGTTTTTACTTCCCATGGAGATTCCTGGTACATATTTCAGGCTGGATCAATCTAAGAGCCCAGCCTGAAATAAGCACCAAGAAATTTCATGAACATTAAAAGCAGACTGTGTAACATTTACCATATCACCTAGCAATCCTCGTCTTTCTGAGGATTCGACCCCATGACCACCAGGCCCCTCTTATGATAACCCCCACCTTTCAAGAAATCTTTCCCGTACTTTGCCAGCTGCCGGCTTCCTGGCCTAGAGGTTAGCGACTTTTCTCCGTAATCTCGTATACTCTCGTAAGTAACGTGACGGCGGTGAGAATCAGCAGTGGTTCGAATCGCGTCGGTAACTTACGAGGTATGTGAGCCGGCCGCTCAGAAATCAATGGCAAACTACTGAGCGTAATCTTGCCAAGAAATCAACAATCAGCTGTAAAGGATATGCAAAAAAAAAAAAAAAAATTTGCCAGCTATTGTCGGAATCAGTCTCCCAGAATAGAAAGGGCTGTGGGAGTATTATATTTCCAGCAATAGTAAATCATTCGTAGCGTGTGCTTTGACACAGCAGCTAGGAAGTTACGCTGGCAATGGCATGAGAGCTGTGGGGCAAGGATTCGACCCCCTACGCTTAACGCATGGTCGAATGGGTAAGAACGCGTGTTCTTAAACATCGATTGTGCTGATGCCGAGTTCAGCGGTTCAACCCCTACACCGGACAGCTGGACTAAAATGCTGACATATCGTCCTTGACTTGGGGACGTAAATTACAAGTACCTCTGAAGTCGGAGTGAGTTCGCCTGATAGCGAGAAACACTGTTAATAGGAAAAGCTAATCCACACGCAAAATTCAGTCCAGCACTACTATAAATAATGTGCATGAACTACGTTTGAGTTCAAAGCGAGCGAAAGCAAATAAAAAAACAAAAAACAAACAACAAACAAACAAACAAACTACAGGACGGAAAAGCTGGACATTGAATTTAGGCCTGTAGATTGTGATGCTCCTAACACATCACATGACCACAGCAGGTTCTTCTATTCGGCAGACTCAGGTTCGAATCCTCGGTAAGTTGGTGGATTATTTTGTAGTGGGGAGGGGGGGGGGGGAGAGAGAGAGAAGACAACTCTTAGCTGCACAGTGCGTGGTGAATGCACTAGCCCAGGCGCCATGCAACCTAAATACCGGCAGGCTCAAGAGCACACGCATTAACAGTGAGAGGCAGTAAATGGGATTGGGTAATTTGTCACTTGTTAACATCGTTGTTCTTGAATCCCTCTTTACCACAACATTGAATTATGTTTCTTTATTTTCAGACTCAGCCAGCGAACCACACTACTGCTGACGTGACACGTCGTCTGCATCTAAACTCAACGACCTTGGCGTACCAAAGAGGAGACATGATTGAAGCTTGTAGAGTCCATTGATTATTTCATCACAAGCATACACCAGTGCAGATGCTACTCGTTCTAACTTCTTTAATTACGCAGAAATAGCAGTCGTTGGGGGGAATCTTTGAGGTCATGGAAATACCATGAGAGATATGTTCATAGGTATTGATTGGTGTTCACAGAAGGAAAAAGATGTTGGAATCAGCGGACACACTAAGCAATAGAAAGAAATGTTGACTTCAATTAATTAACTAGAAGCTGTGCTGAATTGTCGACAATTTCTTGCAGAAAAGAGTTAATCAAAGAAGCCACATACAATCGGTTACACGATTTATTGCCCGGAATTGTTCATTGCATCTGGCCATGTGCATATTATAGTTCCATATCAAATGAAGTGATTAAATAAATTATAATTTAGCTGATATACTTAAAACACACAGCCGCTGATATTGTTTGAATGTGGAGCATTTATTATCGGACGGTAAAAGTAAATTTATAGTTAAAACAAAAGACAATTAATTGCATTTCCTTTACACAATGTGGCAATCACGTCAAGTATTGTTTGGCTCACTGTGATTTTCAAGTAATTTTAAGGTAAATAGCTGGCCATTGCTGTCTGCATGAACTGCTCTCATACTATTGTGAAAACCTACGCAAAGTGCTCCGAATTTATTGATTAATAATAGTTTGATAATTGGTAGATCGTGAAAGTATTATAATAGCTGCAATGTGGTTATATGAAATATATCAGCACTGGTATATAAATACACATCGGAACTGCAGCATAAATATTACATACTTTATAAAATAAGTTGTTTGAACAACTGAATATATATTGTTGTTACTTAACAATAATGGCACAACACCGATTAGTATAGTTTCGGCATTCCAGTGCTCATATGCAAACTATACTGAATAAAACATTAAATGTGCATTAATTCCACAAGTATGCGATAAATCAAAGTGACAGCAATGGTGACAGATAATGTAGCTAGAATCATTTTAAAACAAAGGACAAGAGCAAATTCAACAGATTAAAGGGAAAAGAAAGATAACTCGCTTCAGTGTTCTGGATCTTAGCAAACAGTTATCCTCGGGAATTGTGTGTGAAACGTCATCATGCCTCGCCATACGTCACACTCCCAGAATACATTTCTTGATACAATCGCCACAAGATTCGACGGAATCCGTGAGTACATCTGTGTGCGTGTCTGTGTGCGTGTATGTGTGTCTCTGTTGTGTTTTGTGTCGTATGTCTTTCTGTGTGTATGTGCCTGTTTGTCTCTGTGGTATGTCTTACTGTGTGCGTATCTGTTTGTCTGTTTCTGTCGTATCTGTCTTTTGTTTTGCGTATTAGCTTGACTTTGTGTGTCTGTTTGTTCCCTGGTGTATCTGCCTCTGCCTGTGCATGTCTGTCTGACTGTGTGCATGTCTGTTTATCTGTCTCTTTCGTATCTGTCTGTCTTTTGACGTGTCTACCTGACTGTGTGTGCCCGTTTTTGTTTTCTTTCGCTTTCGTATCTCACTTTCTGTGTGCGTATCTGTCTGAGCTGCATATCTGTCTGTCTCATTCGTATGTGTCTGTCCGTGTGCATGTCCGCTGTGCGTGTGCGTCAGTCTGTCTTTGTCGTGACTATTTCCGTGTTCGTGTCTGTATTAGGTTTACATGTTTCATTACCTCTTATGTGTCTGTTTACGTGTTTGCATGACTGTATTTTCATTATGTGTGTGTGTGTGCGTGTGTGTGTGTGTGTGTGTGTATATATATATCCCTACTTGCCAATGCGTGTTCATGAGCGTAAGTAAACGTCTGTCTGTCTGTCTGTCTGTATGTCTGTCTGTCTGTCTGCGCATGCATAAGTGCGTGTGTGCTGGCACGAATGACTTACTGGCCTGACTGTCTGTTGATCGACGGATTAATGCGAGTACGTCTTCACGCATGCGCACGCATGTTCATTTCTATATCTTTGTCGGACTGGCTATTTGCGCGTTTATACATATGCATGTACATATGCCCCTTTCAGTCTGTTTATCCGCCTGCTCACGTGCACATGCATATTCCAGTACCTTTAGCAAGAACGACAAATCTGCTCCAGCCGATGTTATATTCCATAGTCCATTCCCCAGACGCACTTATCTCTCTTGATCTATCCACCAGGACTGTCTCAGCTTGTCTGTGCGGGCGAACCAACAAATTTATTGTCCCTTGGCATGCCTGGGTGGCATCATTTCTGATTCTACCGGTTCCTGTTGGGAAGATCTTGCTGCTTTTATTGATGGCTCTTTGTACATTCTCATCATCATGTCACGACATTAATTGTACCAGTGTTTGTAACGTCAGCCAGACCGGGGTCCTAAATGTAGCAGGGATATTTCTTTCAGTAGTATGTATGTCTGGGGACTATTTTGAGAAACATATATCCATTGGTGTTTATTTCTCATGTTCATCTCTCGTGTGATAGCGAGTGGCCATAGTGGTAAAGTTTAGTGCAGTGGTAACATATCAAGTGTGTCGTAAGAGGCAATAAAAGAGGTTTGGTGTGGGGCGTGCTTTCTTATCTCGTAGAAAAATTAGCGTCATAATTCGAGTAACCTTGAACAAGTCTTCAAAACAGAGAAGGATAATAATTCAATAAGCCAACCGGGATGAAAGGAGGAGTCCATTAGAATAAGTGTTGGGGGACGAAGAGTAGATAGTTAGATAACTATATTGATAAGCAGACAGACAAGCCAGTGGAGGGACTGACGGAGGGGTGGACAGACGGATGGGTGGGTTGTTTGGGTGGGTGGTAGGTAGATAAATAGATATGTAGGTATGTAGAGAAGGAGAGACAGACGGATGGGTGGGTTGTTTGTGTGGGTGGTAGGTAGATAAATAGATATGTAGGTATGTAGAGAAGGAGAGACAGACAGACAGAATGACAGACACATAGTAGCTGTGGAGGTTGTAGTCGTTGTTGAAGTCTCGTAGTAGTTAATAGCACTCAAAGTGCTAGTACAGTGAATGACAATGTACCGCCTGGATAGACTATAGTTTGTTACATTGTGCTTTAGAAAAGGCATAATAACTACACCCCATCACGGTAGCAAATGTGTTGAACAGACCAATTCGCGCTGAGAATGTCCGTCCACAATGGGTGAATGTGATCACATTGTCATTCCCACCCTAACGCACCATCTGACATCTCACACGTTCAGTGCCTGATCTGTCTACAAAATTTTCTCCATTATTTTAATTCCATTACTGATTTCTTCCCCTCTATTCAACGCTATAAGCAACTACTTGCTCCCAACGTTGAATACTACATAGTAGTAGTAATAGGTAGTTAGTTAGTAGTAGTAGTAATAGTAGTAGTTGTAGTAGTAGTAGTAGTAATAGTAGTAGTTGCAGTATAGTAGTAGTAGTAGTAGTAGTAGTAGTAGTAGTAGTGGTAGTAGTAGTAGTAGTAGTAGTAGTAGTAGTAGTAGTAGTAGTAGTAGTAGTAGTAGTAGCAGCAGCAGCAGCAGTAGCAGTAGTAGTGATGGCAGTAGTAGTATTAGTGAATCATGGTTATGATAGTAGTAGTTGTAGTAGTAATAGTAGTTGTCATTATTTGGGTCTTACTAGCCATACTGACGTCACCGGTGACGGACCCGTTCCTCCGCTTAAATCTAATGACATATCTGCTCTTAAAACAATGTTCTAGAACAGTGGTTCTAAACCTTTTTTGGCCCATGCACCCCTTTACCATATCTTCAGAATGTCATTCCCTTTCTTTGATATTTCCTCCCTATAACACTCCCGCCCCTACATAGTATACGTAAAAATGGAAGCTAACTTTAATAACACATACTAGAACACATCTTGACGTCTACATAAAACGTGATTTGCGGGTATACTTACGTTATAAAACGAATTTCAGAAAGGTAAGAAGTACAGTACCGTAATGTATTGAGGGAAATACAATATCAAGTAATCGACTCTTGTATTAACGTGATCCTGAAATGATTTTAATTCCCCCCCCCCCCCTCCTATTCTCTGGGAACCCCAAAACCACTCCCCCCACCTCATCCCGGCGGAATTCCCCATCGGTTAAGAACCCGTGGGTCGTCGCTAAAAGCTACGGAGTTCGTGCTTTGTGCCATCCTTTCCGTGCTGCGGAAAGAGACCGAGCCATATGGGATAAGACCAGGTGCAATGAAGTCGACACTGTCGATTTTTAAGCGACTTTTAAGCGACTTTTTAAACTCAACTGTAAAACTAGCTGCAGCAGGATCGGGAAAATGTGAGAAGATGTGCAATAGATGCAAGTTAAAAACTACAGTCACAACTATTGCCAAACCAAGCTCAGTAACACAAACGTTAATGCATTTTCTTGTAGTTGCTTGTGTCCCTCGGTCTCTGGAAATTGCATGACGTGCGGTCAAGAAATAAACAAATGTGCTTCCTGCTGAATCTCAACATCTGCGGATGGGCCAATTAATGGTGATCGCATTACTTCCGTCATGGGCACACAAACACTCGTGAGCACACACAGATGCACATAGACAAACAGGCAAACCGACATAAATCGAAAGTTAGACAGACATACAGCACGACAGACAGACAAAGAGACAGACAGACAGACAGACAGACAGACAGACAGACAGACAGACTGACAGACAGACAGGCAGGCAGGCAGGCAGGCAGACAGACAGACATACATACAGACAGAGACTTTGCGAGAGACAGAGAGTATTATAGATCTACTGCAGTCAACCTTCATTGTGGATCCGATATCTGATTGACTGATTGATGTGTCTCCTAAGTTATAATTTACCTGTACTTATCAGCATGTGGTAATCGGCATCTACGTGTGCACTTTTAAAAACCGTTACGTCGTGTAAAGGTGATCTGATTTTCTGGTTAATACAGAAATTATTAATGAGGTATTCTGTGTTGCAATCTGGTGTTTTATGTAGTATTTTATAAAAAGACATTTCCTGCTCAGACATGTTGAGTCACTGCGCAAACATTCGTGAATAATTCTCAATTTTCGTGTATTGCTCCAAATCCATGTTTACACATATTCTCTTCATAACCCGTGTTATCCGATCCTATCTAGGCAATCAGTTCAACGATCAATAAGGCGGTTAAATGCAAGAGGACCCACTTCGGCGCATCAGTTTCTACACTGTGTAGTACATTTCGACACCTCTTTCAGCAGAGCCGGTCTATGAAAGCGTTGCACAGAGCACGAACTCCTAGCTCAAGCGACGACCCCGAAGGGTCTCTGAATAAACTGACAACAAATGAACACATCACTTTCGTAGCGCAAATAAGTGGCTTGAACACATCGCTACGAGCCCACTTAGACCTGGACAGTACGCAGACATTCCGAAAAACGCCAGATTGCTTTAAAATGTGATTTCTGGGGAGAAATACACAGAATATTACGTACGATCAGAATAAGAAATGATGTAGTCGCTCAAGAAACCGATGAACACCGCAAACAAGTGTGAGAAATTAAATCCAAACAGGGACCATTTTTGTAAATTCTTTTTTTATATACGACTGATTTTTGCGTGGATAAGCTTTCCCTATTACCAGTGTTCCTCGCCATCAGGCAAATTTAGGTATCAGGTAATTTACGTCCGCAGGTCAAGAACGAGAAGTCAACATTTTATTGCAACTGACTAGAGTAGGAGAGTAGGGTTTGAACCCTCTGCATTGGCATTAGCACACCAGATGTTTAAGAACAAGCCATAGTAATTCCCTGAAGATGTTATAAGCCGAGCAAAGTTGTAAACTTTGTGACAAGTGGCAAACTTGTTGATGAAAGAACAAAAAGAAACCAAATCTACCCGCCCGGCCTGGCCAAATTACATGATCCGAACTGGTAATCGTTGGATGGCAAAACATAATTACCATAGCTAATCGATAAGTCATGATGATGATGGTAATTACTGAGTGAGTTAAATTCAGTAATAACATTTCAAACATAGAACTCAAGAAGTAACAGAACATAACATTTCTAGTGTAAGTGTGTTAGTTAGTGTTGGTTTCCAATCAATTAGATGACCCAACAATGAACAGATTTGTAATCATCGTGATCTGGTCTTCAGGATCGATTCTTCCATTACTTGAGTACACAAACAGCCGTGTCGATATCTGCACGTAGGAAGCTGTACCAGAATGAGCAAATATCCCGTGATAGGACCCAACCAAGGACAAGAAAACTGGCAGGGAAGGGCTGTACGTAAGGATCGTTTCTCGATGGTCATCTTTTTATAGGGCCAACGTCGGTTGGATTCAGTGTTGTTTTTGCCAAATCATGTCGTCGTCGTCGTCATCATCATCATCATCATCATCATCATCATCATCATCATCATCATCATCATCATCATCATCATCATCATCATCATCGTCGTCGTCGTCGTCTTCATCGTTCCATGCACCCTGCTTGGTGGTGCCATGAGTCGTTATGCGTCCTCACGGCTCGTACTTCTTGCTCTCTTTGACGGACATATACATGACGGTTGGTTGACGATGAACGGTCATCAATGACAGGACTCGTGTGCGTCTTAAGATGGGCTAAGTTTATTTGTAGACAGTATCCCAACGTAGGTCCTCACATACATGCCAGTGCCCAACCGTATCCGCACCCGTATGTTCTGCCCTTTTAACATCCTTAGAGACACCATGCTTATCGTCATGCACGATACTGCACTGCTTCACATTCATTTACACTCAACAGTCATACATTGCATACGTTTTACTCACGCTACAGCTGGTTGCCGAATCGCTATTAGTCTAGGGTAACGCCACAACGGTCTGCTGGCCGTGGTAACGGCTGGGTTGAACCGCTTGAATTTCTAATTATAATTGTTTCATAGAATAAACTGTGTATCGATCTCTACATCGTTCCTTGTTACCCTTCATAGTTAGTTGGTGTGTTTACCTATGTTATAACTGAACTGGATCTTCCCTGATGTCAGACTTCTATTAATTAACTTCTCCAAACTTCATTTTGATGTTCCTCCTTCTAGCCTTTCTCTACTCGACTCTGTAGCAACCGTCTTCTAGTCCTGTTCAATAAGTGCGCACCGCGTTTCTTTTATACGTGAGCCATTGTTTTCCCGTATTGCATGGCTCCTGGTGTACTTACTAGATAATACGCGCTTGAGGCTCATGGCAGGTAGGTTGGTACTAGGTAGGTAGAGAAGGAGAGAGAGAGAGAGAGAGAGAGAGAGAGAGAGAGAGAGAGAGAGAGAGAGAGAGAGAGGGGAGACTGACAGAAAGACAGACAGATAGTGGTAGTTCTTGTTGTTGATGTAGTAGTAGTAGTAGTAGTAGTAGTAGTAGTAGTAGTAGTAGTAGTAGTAGTAGTAGTAGTAGTAGTAGTAGTTGCCGGTCTCCATGGCTAAAAGCTTACGAACACGATTCGTAAGCCCGCTTACCCGCGTTCGAAACACAGAGGTGACCGATTTGGCAGCAGACCGCGATGCGCTGGGTTTTAACGAGCTGGTATGGAAGCCGGTCGTTTAGAATCCAATGACAAACTACTGAACGTAAATTTGCCAAGACATCAACAACAGCAGTAAAATGCTGGTGTTGACAACGATGTCCTGTAAAACAAAAAGATATGAGAAAAAGTACTTATAATCGTAGTAGTGACTGGCACTTTGACTTCTTGACAGACGATTGTCAGACGATCTTTCCTGGACTCGGCTATCTGGTTCACGAGTGCATTGTTTCGGTTCTTGAATACCTCCTAGATGTCATGGCTGGAGCTACGAGGTTTATGCTTTATGCGACGCTTGCGCCAGACCGATCTGTAGAAAGACGCTAGCGCCAGACCGATCTGCAGAAAGAGGCTTGCGCCAGACCGATCTGCAGAAAGACGCTTGCGCCAGACCGATCTGCAGAAAGACGCTTGCGCCAGACCGATCTGCAGAAAGACGACCGAGCCATATGTGATCGAACATAGAACCCCTGTGCAATGACCTCGATCCTCTTGTCGTTACCGCTCTTTAACCATCGAACAGTTATTGATTGTCCGTCGTTGCTGACCTCGTGTCATCTATCAGTCCTAGCGTGGGCTTGAAGTTTGATGATTGGACAAATCTGAGCCCCGTGGACGACTGATACACGGAGGAAGTGCAGTATTACGTAAATATAAATGGAAACTCATTAACACAAGCTAGAGAGTACACGTATCTGAGCAGTGTGTTCACAGAGGATGAAGACTAGATAGAGAAATAGAAACTAGAATACATAACACAAACATAAGCAATCAAATTGTGAAACATCCACATATCAAGTGTTCCAACTGTCTGTCGATCTGCCTGAGATAACGTGATACTGAATATTCGCACAACAACGCCTCGGTGCATTTTTCTTCTTCACCCAATATTTCAGGGGTAGTCGTGTCAGCTGAGAGGTTGGGGGAAGGAGGGAGGGGGGAGAGAAGGAGGAAACAGTAACTCGCTAAACACAAGGGCGTGGCTGTAGTGCAGTCTCTGGCACCCTTGCCTGCCGGCACGGTGGTCATGTGTTTGGAGTCGGGGGATCCCGAGTTGACCAAACTGGACATGTACTGGGTATCCTGCGAAGTAACTGCCGCCGGCCTGAGATGGACACGGATCAACTATCAAGTGCCGATTGAACTATAAATGTTTAAAGCTAGCCCCATGTACCCAGTATGTTTCAATGCGTTGAAAAAGGTAAGGTGATTTACTTTACTTTACTTTACTTTACTTTACAAAGTCTGCTGGTTTTGATTTTGATTTGCGATCAGCATATTTAGTAGCACAGCGGTTTGCCAAGAGAGCAGTGAAGGCTCATCGTCTGGTTATTTATGCTAATTATACTATAGTATCAATGTCATCATTTATGTTCATTATGGTAGACTGTGCCCTCCTCAGAAGTAACATAGAGGAGTAGATAGAGATAGATATTCAGTGATCAACTTCTTTGCCATCCATGGAAAGTGATTGTCTTTCCTGCCACCGCCACCTACAGGCTTCCTCTTATGTTGACCTGGGTGGATTGCCGCGGGATCTGTCTCATGCTGACCTGGGTGGATTGCCGAGGGATTTGTCTCATGCTGACCTGGGTGGCTTGCCGCGGGATCTGTCTCATGCTGACCTGGGTGGATTGCCGCGGGATCTGTCTCATGCTGACCTGTGGGGATGCCACAGGATCTGTCTCATGCTGACCTGGGTGGCTTGCCGTGGGATCTGTCTCATACTGACCTGAGTGAATTGCCGCGGGATCTGTCTCATACTGACCTGGGTGGATTGCCGCGGGATCTGTCTCATGCTGACCTGTGGGATTGCCACAGGATCTGTCTCATGCTGACCTGGGTGGCTTGCCGCGGGATCTGCCTCATGCTGACCTGTGGGGATGCCACATGATCTGTCTCATGCTGATTTGGGTGGACTGCCACGGGATCTGTCTCATGCTGACCTGGGTGGATTGCCGCGGGATCTCTCTAATGCTGACCTGGGTGGATTGCCGCGGGATCTGTCTAATGCTGACCTGGGTGGATTGCCGCGGGATCTCTCTAATGCTGACCTGGGTGGATTGCCGCGGGATCTCTCTAATGCTGACCTGGGTGGATTGCCGCGGGATCTCTCTAATGCTGACCTGGGTGGATTGCCGCGGGATCTCTCTAATGCTGACCTGGGTGGATTGCCGCGGGATCTGTTTCATGTTGACCTGGGTGGCTTGCCGCGGGATCTCTCTAATGCTGACCTGGGTTGATTGCCGCGGGATCTCTCTAATGCTGACCTGGGTGGCTTGCCGCGGGATCTCTCTAATGCAGACCTGGGTGGCTTGCCGCGGGATCTGTTTCATGTTGACCTGGGTTGATTGCCGCGGGATCTTTCTCATGCAGACGTGGGTGGCTTGCCGCGGAATCTGTCTCATGCTGATCTGGGTGGCTTGCCGCGGGATCTGTCTCATGCTGACCTGGGTGGCTTGCCGCGGGATCTGTCTCATGCTGACCTGGGTGGCTTGCCGCGGGATCTGTTTCATGCTGACCTGGGTGGATTGCGGCGGGATCTGTTTCATGCTTACCTGGGTGGATTTCCAAGGGACCTGTCTCATGCTGACCTGGGTGGATTGCCGCGGGATCTGTTTCATGCTGACCTGGGTGGATTGCCGGGGATCTGTTTCATGCTGACCTGGGTGGCTTGCCGCGGGATCTGTCTCATGGTGACCTGGGTGGATTGCCGGGGATCTGTCTCATGCTGACCTGGGTGGATTGCCACGGGATCTCTCTCATGCTGACCTGGGTGGATTGCCGCGGGATCTCTCTAATGCTGACCTGGGTGGATTGCCGCGGGATCTCTCTAATGCAGACCTGGGTGGATTGCCGCGGGATCTGTTTCATGTTGACCTGGGTTGATTGCCGCGGGATCTGTCTCATGCTGACCTGGGTGGTTTGCCGCGGGATCTCTCTAATGCTGACCTGAGTGGATTGCCGCGGGATTTCTCTAATGCAGACCTGGGTGGCTTGCCGCGGGATCTGTTTCATGTTGACCTGGGTTGATTGCCGCGGGATCTTTCTCATGCAGACCTGGGTGGCTTGCCGCGGGATCTGTCTCATACTGACCTGGGTGGATTTCCAAGGGATCCGTTTCATACTGACCTGGTTGGATTGCCGCGGGATCTGTTTCATGCTGACCTGGGTGAATTTCCAAGGGATCTGTTTCATGCTGACCTGGTTGGATTGCCGCAGGATCTGTTTCATGCTGACCTGGGTGGCTTGCCGCGGGATCTGTTTCATACTGACCTGGTTGGATTGCCGCGGGATCTGTTTCATGCTGACCTGGGTGCATTTCCAAGGGATCTGTTTCATGTTGACCTGGGTGGCTTGCCGCGGGATCTGTCTCATGCTGACCTGGGTGGATTGCCGCGGGATCTGTCTCATGCTGACCTGGGTGGATTGCCGCGGGATCTGTCTCATGTTGACCTGGGTGGATTTCCAAGGGATCTGTCTCATACTGACCTGGGTGGCTTGCCGCGGGATCTGTTTCATGCTGACCTGGGTGGCTTGCCGCGGGATCTGTTTCATACTGACCTGGGTGGATTGCCGCGGGATCTGTTTCATGCTGACCTGGGTGGCTTGCCGCGGGATCTGTTTCATACTGACCTGGGTGGATTGCCGCGGGATCTGTTTCATGCTGACCTGGGTGGATTGCGGCGGGATCTGTTTCATACTGACCTGGGTGGCTTGCCGCGGGATCTGTTTCATACTGACCTGGTTGGATTGCCGCGGGATCTGTTTCATGCTGTCCTGGGTGAATTTCCAAGGGATCTGTTTCATGCTGACCTGGGTGAATTTCCAAGGGATCTGTTTCATGCTGTCCTGGGTGGCTTGCCGCGGGATCTGTCTCATGCTGACCTGGGTGGATTGCCGCGGGATCTGTCTCATGTTGACCTGGGTGGATTTTCAAGGGATCTGTCTCATGCTGACCTGGGTGGCTTGCCGCGGGATCTGTTTCATACTGACCTGGGTGGATTGCCGCGGGATCTGTTTCATGCTGACCTGGGTGGCTTGCCGCGGGATCTGTTTCATACTGACCTGGGTGGCTTGCCGCGGGATCTGTTTCATGCTGACCTGGGTGGCTTGCCGCGGGATCTGTTTCATACTGACCTGGGTGGATTGCCACGGGATCTGTTTCATGTTGACCTGGGTGGATTGCCGCGGGATCTGTTTCATGCTGGCCTGGGTGGATTGCCGCGGGATCTGTTTCATACTGACCTGTGGGATTGCCACGGGATCTGTCTCATGCTGACCTGGGTGGATTTCCGCGGGATCTGTCTCATGCTGACCTGGTTGGATTGCCGCGGGATCTGTTTCATGCTGTCCTGGGTGAATTTCCAAGGGATCTGTTTCATGCTGACCTGGGTGAATTTCCAAGGGATCTGTTTCATGCTGTCCTGGGTGGCTTGCCGCGGGAGCTGTCTCATGCTGACCTGGGTGGATTGCCGCGGGATCTGTCTCATGTTGACCTGGGTGGATTTTCAAGGGATCTGTCTCATGCTGACCTGGGTGGCTTGCCGCGGGATCTGTTTCATACTGACCTGGGTGGATTGCCGCGGGATCTGTTTCATGCTGACCTGGGTGGCTTGCCGCGGGATCTGTTTCATACTGACCTGGGTGGCTTGCCGCGGGATCTGTTTCATGCTGACCTGGGTGGCTTGCCGCGGGATCTGTTTCATACTGACCTGGATGGCTTGCCGCGGAATCTGTTTCATGTTGACCTGGG
>OY992892.1:59298436-59385936 GCA_963921405.1 Cepaea hortensis | reverse complement strand
CCCCTAACTGCCCTTCTCTGCCACTATCTATCGTGTGCTAATGTAAGCCCATGACAAGGGCATAATACAAGTTTTCATTTTGCTCACTCCAGTGCTGTGACAAAGGTGTTACGATCGCAATTCGCAATCCCGCATACCGCGTTAGATAGACAGCTGCAGACCATTTAGGAACAGACCGCCTTGCGATGGTTTCCACACGATGGTATGAGTGCCGGTCGTTCAGACAGCAACAAACTACTGGACGTAAACTTACCAAGAAACCCCAAACAGCTGAAAATTGCTGGGGGTGACTGAAAAGGCCTGTAAAAAATATGCAACTAACTTTAACTGCACAACCGAACGTTCATGGCTTCAATTCATTCTCTTACTTGCTACCTTCTTTTGCGGGACTCACATCCAAATGTTAAAATTGCTCTGTGCAAACACATCGCAAATTGTTTTCTGAATTCCAGTGATCACAACTTATTGCGCCAGCCAGTCTTTATTTTATACAAAACAGCTGTTGCGTATGCAGATTGTCCATTCACCTTTATGCTATTTATTTCCATTGTATATGTTGTCCATGTATCGACATATATTGGATTTCTTGGCTTGTCCCAAAATTAATATCATAGACTTTAATTATAAGGAAGCCGCTTTAACGCTGGGGATAGGCGCGCTCCTGATGGAATGGCAGTCATGAATTCGATCTACATTATGTTGGTAGAATAAACCTGGAGTACCTCTGTGGCGAAAGGGTTACAAATATAATGTATAATTCCGCAAACTGCGTTCGAAACATTGCTGCGGGCGATTTGGAAGCAGGCCGCTTTTCTCTGGTCTCAACACAATAGTATGAGTGTAGGTCGTTCAGGAAGCATTAGCAAACTACTGAACGTAAACTTGCACAGGAATCACAAGCAGCCATAAAATGCTGGAGTTGGCAACTAACTAACCTTCAAATGAGATTTGAGAATACAACCTGATATCAGTGAGTGTATGGGAATATGAAAGTCAAACAAAACAGGATAATGTATCCCATGGCGAAATAATGAAATAAAGAAAGACAGTGCATGATAAAAACAAGTTGTATATTACCTGGTTAAAAACCAACAATTTGATTATATTAAATAAAGGATAATCAGAGGAGACAGTAAGCGGATCATCAAGAAGATGAAAGTAGAGCCATGGATAAAACACGAAGAGCAGTTGACAGTGATACATAAAGAATGTCTAAGAGTATTCTGTTATAGTAATAATGCAATTACAGTTAGAGATGAACCCTACACACTATACCAAATGTTAATGATAACAATAACATAACAATAGTACGTGAAAACAAAACACATTCAGTTGGCAAGAATATTTTCTGCACTTCTGGGTCCATCAGTCACAGTAACTAATTCTAAAAAAAAAAAATCAAGAACCAAATATACCAGAGGCTGAGGTTAAAAAAGCAATAAAAGACAGTCCCCAAAAACAAATCACTAGGAGAACAATATGACAACATCCGAAGCAATCAGAGCTTGTGAGTCTCACAAAAATATTGACAACAGAGTTAAAAGAAAGGCAAACAAGCGAAAACTGGCACACACATAAAAATATATGTAGTTCCAACATTGAAAATGAGGGCAATAAAAGGGAGTACTGCACACCAGTGTTGCATAGTGACACAATTCTTGACGATTCTTCTCCATAACGACTGTTGCAGCGGGGAACAGAGATGGGAACAGGCAGCACTGACGGCAACTGAAGATGGTTCCTACGTGCAGCTACGCAGCTCAAGATAGTGACAATCAGCATCCATCGGAGACTGTTGATGGAAGAAGGCATATTGTCCAGAAGCAGTTTCTGCAATGAATCTGGGTTGTGATAGCGCCAACACATTTTGGCGGCCTGAATGCACGGAAAAATAGTTGACCGATCTATATCTCATCTTCGCAGAAAAGCCCTAGAGTCCAACTCACGTCGGACCGTGCTTTTGACATTTTCAGCGTAGTTCTATATTAACTTCACTGACGCACCCTCTCGTGGAAGAGACTAGTCCTTGTGGGATATTCCCGATTCCTTTGGCATCGACTTGTCATCAAAAACATTCATCAGAAACTATGAACTCCTGAAACCTAAAATCAGAATGAAAGCGTCGCGACCCGCAGTCCGACTGTAGATTTCTTTCGTTTGCTATTGATTATTTGATTAGAAATCACATTAATCATTTCATTAATTGCACGTAAGGGAACTTGTAAAAGAGCTCAATGCTGGTGGTGTAGTCATTAATCAAACTTTACAAAAAAAACCAGAAATGTTTGAAAATAGAAACACTGGCGAGCCACTGTGAGCGAGTGTTTATGTTCGTTGTTGGTTTAATTTGATTGGGTGTTTCATCTTCTTCCTGTAGTTCATGCGTATTTATTGTTTACTACCGCCGTCTAAATTTAATCGAGGATGTGATTTTGTTAGAGAAAACAGCAAATAAAGTGGCTTGATCATCATGTTAGATTGAAGTGAGCTGTCAATGAGTGTGTACAATTTCACAAACTCTGATATATAACTTTAAGACTAGCAGTCATCAGATTGGTAGATGGTATCAAGAGATTGCTACCTAAAGAGAACCGCGTTATCTCAAAGACTTGCTCACCACTATGTGAGATTGAATTCTAATGAGCAGTCAATGCATGTTTAGATTTTTATAAACTCTGATATATAACTTTAGGAACACCAATTATCAGATGAACAGATTATGTCAAGGGAATGCTACATCAAGTAAACCGCATTATCTCAACGGCTAGCACCTCTTGCCTGACGGCCCAATAGCCACATGTTCGAATCCCCATAGAGATCGATATATTTGGTTAAATATTGGCCTTGCTTCCAGGTCAATCCAGGCTGAGCATGGGTACCAGGAAATGTTCTGAGAAGTAAAGGCGGGCGATGTGATATCGAGCACATCACGCATTGAGTTCTGGCTGCTCCCTACAAGTGTGGGGCTCGAACGATGCATCCAACACGCCCCAAAGCTTGGAACATGGTCCTCTACACAGTTTTATACCACATAAATAGCATACTATTTATAAACTGGACTATTAAGACAGAAACAGTTGTCTCGGGAAACAGAATTTAATGGACTCTAACAGAGCAGCTTGAGGATGTGAACTTCGCCGACGACACTGGGATCTTGTTTTAGGTTTCTTGCACATCATTTACAAGACGTCTCAGTCAACCCCAGAAATGTTTGGTTGTTTGTGATGTATTGACAAGTTTACGTTCAGTAGTCTGCCATTGATTTGTGAATGACCTGCACTCAGATCATTGTATTAAAACCAACGAAAGGGGCTCTGCTTCCAAATCTCCAACAGCTGTGTTTCGAATGCGGTATGCGGGATTGCAAGTCGTATTCCTAACCCCTTCATCACAGTGCCAGGATCCTGTTACACAAACACAATCAGCTGCGAGTGAAAGTTTATAAGGAGAAAACAAAGATAATAAAGATAACTCTTTTCACTTCCCTGGTTTGTTTTTTTCCTCGTTCGCTCACTTTGATCTGTGAATCCACGCTGGACTGTTCTTTGCGTGTGGTCCAGCTTTCCCTATTATTAGCGTCCCTCATCGTCCAACTAATCCTCTCCGACATCTCAAATACATGTAATTTACGTCCCCAAGGCAATTCCGAGAAGTCAACATTTTAGTCCAACTGACCAGTGTAGGGATTGAACCCGCTACCTTATAATCAGCATACTAGTAGTAAGAGCGAGAGCTCTTAACCATTCGGCCATCCTCACCCCTACCTCCCTATGGAAACCTTAGGTCAAGAGGTGAAATCATATACACATTTAGGAAGCAATGTAGACACAGTTAGAGGAACAGACATGTATATTAAAATAAGAACACAAAAGGCAAGAGAAGCTTTCATAACACTTCTTCTTCTTCAGCGTTCCGAGCCATTGAGGTTCTTTGCTGCAAATACAATCCGTCTCCATTCGTCTCTCTGGTGGACCTTCTCTTGCCAGTCGTTGATTCCAAGTGCTTGTAGGTCTGTAAATGTATTATCTCTCCACCGCCTTCTTGGTCTACCTCGGGGTCTACGGTCATTTATTTCCTGAGTGTAAGCGAGTTTTGTTTCCCTATTATCTTCCATTCTTTCTATATGCCCCAGCCATTGTAGTCTATTAGCCTTCATCATTCCAGTGATTAGCGGGGACTTAAACAGATCATAAATGTCTTTGTTACTTCTTCTTTTCCACTCTCCACTTTGTGTATCCCTAATGGGTCCAAAGATGCGTCTTAAAATTTTGTTCTCAAAGGTTTGTAACAAGGCTTCGTCTCCTTTCGTTGTACTCCAGGTTTCAGAGCCGTACAGCACAACTGGTCTGATCAGTGTTTTGTATATTGTGATTTTGGTGTTACGAGATAGCGCCTTTGATTTTAGTAGATGTTGTAGTGCATAGTATATCTTATTTCCAGAGTTGATTCTAGTTTGTATTTCTTCCCTTATGATGTTGGAGCAGTTGAAGATTGTACCCAGGTATTTGTATGTTTCCGTTCTTTTAATGGTTTTTTCATAACACTTGGAAATTTATAAAAGTCAAAAGACCTTAAATCTAGCTACAATCTTAGAATAGTCAGCTCTAACGTCAAATCAGATCTGATATATTGATCAGAAACACTAGGAACGGCTAAAATAATTGCAAATAAATTACACACATTGATTACCTGAAGCCTGCTCAGAATGAAGGAGCTAAACTAATATGAAGGAAACACAAGTGTGGAGGTCAGAGAGAAAACCAATGAGGGAAAATCATTCGCGCTGGACAGGACACACGTTGAGAAAATTGTTATTCGTGTAGCTACAAATTCCTTTCTCTGACAGGTACATGGCAAGAGAGACAATACACGATCTTTACGAAGAGGAAATAAAACCGGGAAGGAGCCTAAGATACAGAGATGAGTAATATGATGTCGAGGCATGGAGGAAGCTACATGAGATAATAAAGAATATATCGGCAAAGGGTGAGTTGGTTGAAGGTCTAGTCTCCTTTAGGCGATGAAAGGAAGAAGAAGAAAAAAGGAAGAAGAAAAAAAACAGAAAAGGAAGCAGCAGCAGCAACAACAACAGCAGAAGCAGGTAGTCCCACGACAGATAATGTCGTTAGGATGTGATAAGCTAGCCATTCACATAATCTAGAGTACTACATAATGAGGTTGGAAACCATTTCCTATTATTGCCGCTATTCCTTCCCAGGAAATGTTAAAGACCATGCGTTGCTCATTTCAATCGTTTGTTTGGATTTCAGAGTAGCAGTGGTCCGGGACATAAATCCTACAACCGCTGGACATTGAAACGGCCATCTTTCTTGGTAGACAAGTGAACTGATCACTTGGTAGACAACTGAACTAAACACTTGGTAGACAAGTGAACTGACCACTTGGTAGACAAGTGAACTAATCACTTGGTAGATAAGTGAACTAACTTCTTTGTAGTCAAGTGAACTAACCACTTGGTAGACAAGTGAACTGAACACTTGGTAGACAACGGAACTGAACACTTGATAGACAAGTGAACTGAACACTTGATAGACAAGTGAACTGTTCACTTGGTAGACAAGTGAACTAACCACTTGGTAGACAAGTGAACTGAACACTTGGTAGACAAGTGAACTAACCACTTGTCCGATAAGTAATAGATAATACATACAATTATGTCGTTGCTCTGACATTGGCATGAGCGCCGTCAGACAAGGTTAAAAAGCCAGTTCTCGTCTTTCGCTACAGGGGTGAAAGACTGGCCACCTATCCCTCCATGCACTCAGGTCTAAACAATAAAATGGCCATAAAACTTCACAATCCCACAACGGATTCCTTCTACGGATGTGATTGATTTGAAATCTTAGACTTTCCTGGGAATATCGTGCTCCCCATTCGAACAATTCCAGTGACTATGTATTTAGTATTTCAGCCAAAACATAATTTATTTATTCTCTTCACGTAATATATACAACTCCGTAGTAAGCCCCTGACGATATGCCGCCTAAATATGCCAGGCAAGAAATCATGCAATAAATTATATATGTCTTGTTTTTTTTTTTTAAATTGATTGATTTAATTTGATTTGATAGAAAAGAAGTAAATTGTTGAAAAGTAGTTTTTTATTTTTAACTGTACCAATCCCAGATCGCCAGTGCTGTTAGTAATGTCCAAGTTACGGCATTACAGTTGTCTCCCCTAATTGCTACTTTGACTATATCTTTCCCAGACTACAGATAACCGTAATACTGCTGTCTAAAAATCGTCTTTACAATTGTCTGCTCTGCCTGCAACTGCAAATCTGTCAGTCCTAGACAGTCATTACTGTTATTACTATCACTGTCCAAATTATCGCTTTACAATTGTCTGCCCTAACTGTTACTTTAACTCTGCCTTTCCTAAAGTGCCATTAGTGTTACTACTGCTGTCCAAGTTACAACTACTGTCCAAGAAACCACTTTATTGCTGCATGCCCTAATTGTTACTTTAACTCTGTCAGTTCTAGACTGCCATTACTATTATTACTACTGTCAAAGTTACGGCTTTTAGAGCTGTATGTTTAATTGTTACTTTAATTCTGTTTTTCCTAGACACCCATTACTGTCTTACTGCTTCAGCCCCAGACCGTTAATACTATTACTACTACTGTCTAGGTTACGGCTTTACAACTGCCTGTCCTAGTTGTTACTGTAACCCTGTCAATCATAGACAGTCGTTACTGTTACTACTGATGCCCTGGGTACTGCTATACAACCATATTTCCCAATTATATAATTCTGTCAGTCCTATACAGTCATTGCTCATACTACATTGATCATACGACTGGTGTGTTGACATTCTGGCGGCGGCATTATGCACAGTGTATCTGTGTGGGCTGTTGTTTGTCGAGACTCCTGTCTTTTCCACTTTTCACATTGGGCAGTGGGGAGCGTTTTGTGTGATATTCACTGGCACAGGAACGGAGCATAATGTGGACGACCCGTTGCTGTGAAGTTGGAACTGCAACTAACTAACTAACTAACTACTGCTTCCCACGTTACTGCTGTACAATTGCTTGCCCATATTGTTGCTTTCACCATTCTAGTATCAGACTGTTACTCACGCTATGTCAGTAACATATTTACAACTGTTTGCTCAAATTGTTACTATAACTCGTTTACTCATATACAGTTATTACTGATACCCACAATATCCTACTTACTGCTTTACAACTTTACCTTAATTGTTATTCTTTTCAGTCTCCAAATTCGACCAGTCTCTGTCCCAAATTTTTATTTTTATAGTATAACAATTGCTTCGGTTTTCAAAAATCTACAGCACATAATTAATCCACGCATAGGCTACACGGAAACCCACAGAGCAACTCTCCGGCCAACCAAGTGTGGCTATTGTTGCTGGAATAAAAAATAATGCAAATGTGATTGTTGACCTACTTATCACGCCACGTGAAACGTGACTGGAAATTCAAACTAATTTAAAGAATCATTGTTCCACGGAGTTCAAACGATTGTGAAAAACTGAGGTTACAGTGCTCTTTCGTGATGTATGTGATGCCGGTTCTGGCTGGTTTGTCCTTGTTCTGCAGAATTCAACATATGTTACGTCATGTGTAAATTGTTTTATTCCTGTCCTGTTTAGTTGTGATTTGATAAAACAAGCGATTGGAACATTAATTCAAAAAGTACATATTTGAAAACGTGGCAGTTCTAGTCAGTCAGTCAGTCAGTCAGTCAGTCAGTCAGTCAGTCAGTCAGTCAGTCGACTGATGATCCACATTGCACATCGAATCATTCAGTCCATAAGTGCTCGGATCCCCTCCTCAGTATATCCCGCAGAGTGTAGCGGCTAACGCTGTTCTCTCATCCTGACCATGGTTGTAGATTCACAGTCATTACTTGGTTATTGCGAACGACTTACTTCTCGTAAAGCATTCAGAATATCATCGTGGTCCATGGCTCGTCCGCCCTCCACAGTAGCCTTACCTGAAAACTTGTCAGCCCACTCATTTCCTTGTACTCCCGCAAGCCCTGGTGCGAAAAGGAAACTAATCTTTGCCAGCCGAGATCGCCCCAGAGACAGCAACCACTCTCTTCGGATCCACCCCATCTCTATATTCTTGAGCATGCTCATTGAATCACTAAGGCAGTTCTTCAAGACAGTAATGGAAACCGTGAAGTGATTGGAGAAGGGACGCAGAGGTGTTTCCAAGGCACCAGGACCGGGTTATATACTGACAAAGACCTACTGACGCGTCCTCGTCGAGCGTCCTGGGCAACAGGTCCCTTCGGGGTCCTGGCTAAAGTCAGTAGGATCGCCGATTCCTCCGAAGTCGGAGAGTGTTTGCCTGTACGGCGAGGAACCATCAGTCTGCACACCAATAAGCCAGACATGGGACAACGGATACTCACGCAAACCTCAGGTCCTGTATGACATCACACTGATGTTGGACAACAGGATGCCTTCATCCGACATACAGGACTTCGCGTTGGAGCTCAAGCCAACGAAAACAAGCAAGCAAGCAAGCAATCAAGATTGTAGAAAGTAAACGTACACAGTGGGCAAATTTTCTATTATCATGTACCATTCTACCGGCTACATGGCATAGGGGTTAGCAGCTTTCTCCGCTAACCCCGAATACTCTCGTCACGTGACGCGACGAGAATTAGCAGTGGTTCGAATCGCCAAAGTGACTTATGAGAGTGTGGAGCCGGTCGCTCAGAAAGTCGTGGCGTGCTGATGAGCGTAATCTAGCCATGGAATCAACATACAGCTGAAAGATGCTGGTGTTGACCGCAATATCCTGAAACAGGATGGAAACGCGGGGAAAAAAAATGTACCATTCTGATGAGCGTGGGCGGTCAAGTGTCGCCATCACCTGCCTTGGATCAGCTCTGTGTTCTTGATTCAGTTATGCCATGTGACCAAGCCATCCAGATATTTATATTTTTGCCTTCTTATCGGTTTCTCCCATTAATGTTGCTAGTTATCACCAAGTTTCTAATTTGTTGGTCTCTTCATAAGGTGCCTTACAGAGATAAGAACAAAAATCTCTATGGCATAGGTAGCCTTTAGAAAGGTGGATTAGATATTGAGCAAGTAAGTTTCATTTTCCAAATTGTTGACTTTGGCTTGTTGTACTGATCGTCGCAGGTGTGACTGCAGAGAGAGAGAGAGAGAGAGAGAGAGAGAGAGAGGGAGGGAGGGAGGGAGGGAGGGAGGGAGGGAGAGAGAGAGAGAGAGAGAGAGATAGAGTTTTTACCTAAAATTAGACCACAATCAACCACTAGAACCAGAGAAGTGCAGGATTCTCATCGAAAGCGCCAAGGCAACGATTATACACCCATGAGCTCCCGAACCATCACACAAGAATAACGAGTTATAATCTGCTGCTTTAGCTTCAGAATCACCTTCGTTTGCCATTGATTTCCGTGATAATAAATCACATTTATTATTTAATTAACTCATCGAACGCCAAGTTCAAAAAGTTCTAATGCTGGCGGCGGGGTCATTAGCAAAAATAGTTGAGCAAATATAGCAGGGTGAGATTGTGCGTGGGTTTATAAGAGACATAGTCGTTTTCTTTCACAATATAATTTTCTTCAACTTCATTATGGTCGCTTCAGAGTAACCATAATGATTAATGTTTGATGTACGGTAATAGTTCTTCTTACCTAGGACAATTAATAAAATATAATGTAGGTAATTAGTGTTATCAAGGATCATCATAATCATCATCGGGGTAGGTCCATGGGTGCTCCGATCTCACCTTTAACACCTCCGACCGCTTATATCGATTGATCTTAATAATTCAGTGTTGTTTAATCAAATGTCTTGTGCTCTTGACAAGGTGTCCATGTCTGGCGTCTCCCCACATCGTTCCCATCTCCCTCACTCTGTACAAGGCAGCAGATTCCCAGGTGTCATGGAAGTCATTTCGTGGCTGGTTGGTTGGTTGGTTGATTCAAAAACAAAATTTCCAAATTCGGCCTCGCCTAACCTGCTTTATCAGCTGTGGTTATTGTTGAGGTCCTTGGTTTTTGTGGGTTTATTCACCCTAATTATTGTCTTGTGAGTCCTATTTCGGACTGGTTATGTAGCGTTTTGGGGGATCGGTCGGCGGCTATCCTTTGTGCTCGTCTGTTCTTGTGGTTTTCTTTGTTTGTGTAGGCTCCTGGCTCGTCTGGCTTGACTGACTGCAGTCCTTATAAGGACTTTTCGTAATCCCACTCCAGCTGGGGGACCGGTCGGCGGCTGTCCTTTGTGCATGTTTCCTCTTGTTTTCTTTGTTGGTGCAGGCTCCTGGCTTGACCGGTTGCAGTCCTTAAAAGGACTTTTTATTTGGTCTTTTTGTGTCCTTTTTTGTGTATTTTCTGTAGGAGCTTTTCGAAGTTTTCATTTTCCTCCTTGTGCCTGTTTTCACTGTCACTTCTGTCATTTCTCCATCTAGCATCTCTTAAATCGCTGATGGTGTCTGACCAGCCCTTTGCTCGTCCCACTTCGGTCATCGCCATGTCCGCCGAACGATCATCTTGTTCGATGTCCTTTACGCCAGGGTGTGCCCAGTAAGTTAACTAGACTAATTGTGATGTGCTCTGTGTGTCGAGCCATTCATGTCGTGCGAGGCTGGTCTAGACTTATTGAACATGCTCATTGCATCGTCCAGTATGCGTGCGCGTAAATACTTTTGCATGCTGAATCAATTCAGGGCTTGGTTAGAATGCCATTCCCCCCCCCCCCCCCCCATGAAACGGCCGCTTGTTGTCATGACACTACTTGCTTCTCTGACAGTTTTACAACTTGAGCTGGCTGAGAATGCCCACGCACTTGGCCTGCCCCGGACTACCTGGCTATCTGTAAACACAGCTGCATCGGTGGTCAGCAGGGCAGAAAGGATAAGAGCACTCGCTCTTAAACTTCCGGTGTGCTCATGACGCGGTAGCGTGTTCAACGCCTACACCTGTCAGTTTGACTAACATGTTGACTTCTCGTCCTGAACTTGGGGGAGTTAATTACAAGTACCTCAGAAGTAGGAGTGGATTCGCCTGACAGCGAGAGACACTGGTAATAGGGAATCTATCCCACATGCAGAAATCAGTGCAGTGGACTAGAAGTAGGAGCACGTGTATGGACTACGTTTGAGTTCAAAGCGAGCGAGCGCAGAAACAAAAAACAAAAAACTGTATCGCCCTCCTCAGTGTTTTCATGAATTAACATTGTGACATCTGTGTCTACTGCGGCCAGGTCTTACTCTCTGCAACATGTGTTGATATGGACAGAGATGGTAGCAAGTAGAAATGTGACAGAGAATAGGATGGTGAAAATACTATTAAACAACTATTCTCATATATACACTTCTACATTTTTGGCTGCATTTCTGACTTGAGGAGACTTGGTTATATCTACGTAGTTATGTGGTAGTTATGTGGTAGTTATGCGGTAGTTATGTGGTAGTTATGTGGTAGTTATGCGGTAGTTATGTGGTAGTTATGTGGTTTCTTATGTGGTAGTTTAGTTTAGTCGACGGATCAACATCACGGCACACAGGTGTAACCCATAAGTGCTCTGTTCTACTCCGGACTCAAGCCTGAGCCCGGAGAATATCAGCTCAGTGCACACACTCTGAAGCACCAGCGAGGATCCTGAGTTATGTGGTAGTTACGTGGTAGTTATGTCTTAGTTATGTCGTAGTTATGTCCATCAAAGATTAGTGTGTACGGCGTCGACACGAATTTGCATAAGATTCCCTTCCTGTAAACAGATTCCATCCTAGGTACATGCAGACAGTGTACGGGGTGTTGTAAAGTCTCAGTACACGTTGTATGTAGAACAAATTTGACAATATTCTTTCTTTCGAATCCTTCTTCAAAATCAGAAACAACCAAAACAATCAAATCTGTCCACCGTTGATAACACCATTCTGTTTGAAGTGCAAAGAATTACTCCAGCAGACGACAGCCATTCGCTGCATATTGCTTCACGATGAACTGTGGAGCACATTTTTTGATGACATCATGTACTTCATTTTTCAAATTTATTCTACATACAAATTGTAGTGAGACTTTATAAACACCAGGTAGTTAGGAGTTGGCGGCCGTGTTGGTGTCATGGCTAGGACGTAACACTGGCAATGGCCAGAGTGCGGTCGGCCTAGGGTTCCACGCCAACTACCGAGTTCGCTACAAGAGGGACAGACTGACCACCTATTACTGAGTGCACTTAGGCCAACACAAGGTAGTGATGCTAACACTTTACAAACCCACAACAGGTTTCTGCAACAGGACGTTTTAGCATCACGAATGTGAGGCCACAAGGATGTCATAAAGTAGTTATATCAACATACAGAAGGAATAATTCTGCAGGCGAAGGAAATAAAGGTCCAGGTCAATTGTTAGAATTCGACTCGCCTAGATAGGTGTCGAAGCCATGACACCGGGCTGGCAAGCGAGTGTCTAGCTACTACGCAACAGCGGAGGACACCAACATTATTATTATTATTATTATTATTGTTGTTGTTGTTGTTGTTGTTGTTGTTGTTGTTGTTGTTGTTGTTGTTGTTGTATGGATTCCCCAGGTTTGCTCCGCCTAAAGTGGGTACCATGAAATGTCTTGGTAACCTCGGGTGCCGATCAATCTATACAAATATAGCTCTAGCATATGCTCAATACGATGTAAGGCTCGTAAAAGGGTTATGTAACTTTACTTACTAACAACACTTCCGATCTCCAACATGGAGGATAGGCGGTTGAGCTGTTAAGGCTTCTGGAGTGTTTATGCTGCTGGCTACAGTTTGCTTACGCATTTTCCTTATTTTGAACTGGTAGAGCATGGTTCCGAGGCCCTGCCACTGAGATGATTGCGTGGGGCGAGACTGTGAGCTGTGATTTTCACGTGGCGTGATTGTACACATGTTCGCAGTTGTTTGCAGCGTGAACTGCATGTTCAGAAAAATGGCGACCCGCCTGCCGCTAAACTAATTGGGTTGGCTTATGCAGTAATGTGTGGCTGCTGGTTTTCTAGTGACTGCCGCTTCCATCGACGAAGAACTTTATTTTTCGTGGCGGACTTTTGTGTTGACTTTCTGGCAGCAGCATTATGCATAGTATACTTTGCGGACTGTTTGTTTGTCGAGACTTCTGTCTTTTCCACCATTCACATGGGCATTTTGTGTGATATTGACTGGCACAGGAACGGAGCATAATGTGGTGACACTTTGCCGTGAAGTTGGAACCGCGACTATCTAACTAACTTACTTATTAACAAGTGCGTGAGCAGGATATGGGACACGGAAGGCGTTACAAATTGATTCATATGTAACTCATATGGGGAGCCAGATCTATTCTAGCGAAACAAGCAGTGAGAAGAATACGTTGGCATAGGATCAAGCATAACAAAAAAGTCCCTCCAATGGAGTTTCACAAATCAAATTAATTATAATCACACGGAGAAGAGACTTTTCTTAGTGACCGTAATGAACATCGTGAGAAAGTTGTGGAAGGGATTAAAGCGAATGTACAGGATATATAGTATAAGGTAGGTGGGGGCATAACCCACGTTGGGTAATATATGGTTAAAGAAGAAGAAGAAGAAGAAGAAGAAGAAGAAGAAGAAGATGAAGAAGAAGAAGAAGAAGAAGAAGAAGAAGAAGAAGAAGAAGAAGAAGAAGAAGAAGAAGAAGAAGAAGAAGAAGAAGAAGAAGAAGCAACAGAAGACAAAGAAGAAGAGAAAGAAGAAGAAGAAGAAGAAGAAGAAGAAGAAGAAGAAGAAGAAGAAGAAGAAGAAGAAGAAGAAGAAGAAGAAGAAGAAGAAGAAGAAGAAGAAGGAAGAAGAAGGAGAAGAAGAAGGAGAAGAAGAAGAAGAAGAAGAAGAAGAAGAAGAAGAAGAAGAAGAAGAAGAAGAAGAAGAAGAAGAAGAAGAAGAAGAAGAAGAAGAAGAAGAAGAAGAAGAAGAAGAAGAATACGAAGCAACAGACGACAAAGAAGAAGAGGAGAAAGAAGAAGAAGAAGGCGAAGAAGAAGAAGAAGAAGAAGAAGAAGAAGAAGAAGAAGAAGAAGAAGAAGAAGAAGAAGAAGAAGAAGAAGAAGAAGAAGAAGAAGAAGCAGCAGCAGCAGCAGCAGCAGCAGCAGCAACAGTAGGTAGAATCAGAAGCTGCAGAAGAAACATGGGAATGGCTTAGCAGAAGAGGAAGAGAAGTACCCCGTCTCTCCCCCCCCCCCCCCCCCCATGTAGGCTAATATCCAGTGTCTAGAACACTGCCAAACAATAAAGTCTCCGTTATACTTCATAAAATACACAACAAAGGTAGAACAAATAACTAGACAAGACGTTTCGCTACAAACACGCCGTGATAAAAATATGAGACATGAGCAACCAGGACACCGTCTAATCAAATGTATCGGTTAATGTCATTTTCAGTTTATCATCTCACAACAAAAGATCCGGGGGACATATTAGGCGGGTAATCAAATCAAATTCACCACCGCCGGAATATGCGCCTCTTTAGTTCCATTAGAAGTTCGGGTCAAAGACGTCGATGATGGCTCGCAGAGCCTACTCAAAGGAAGCTGGAGAATGCCCTGTATAGGCGAACAAATGATGTATTCTAATCATAAGTGCTTACGTATTAATGGTAGCTTCTAGATGAGTGCGGAATTCCTTCAGCATATAGAAATTGAACCCACGATGTTGAATGTGGGGAAATGATGCCAGAGTTTGAGGTTAATAAAATGTTCGCCTGGCTATCTGTGTCTCTGCCTGCCTGCCTGCCTGCCAGTCACTCTGTCTGTCTGTCTATTGGTGAGTTGGTGGGTCGGTGGATCTGCCTTTATGCTAAGTAGTCATGTTTTCAAATCCGCATCGGGAGAATTTGTCTGTATTTTACCTGGTCGACCCAGCCCTTGTTAGTTACATGGTCGACACAGCCTTTGTTTGTTACGTGGTGGACCCAGCCTTTGTTTGTTACGTGGTGGACCCAGACTTTGTTTGTTGCCTGGTCGAACCAGCCTTTGTTTGTTACCTAGTGGACCCAGCCTTTGTTAGTTACATGGCCGACCCAGCCTTTGTTTGTTGCCTGGTCGACACAACCTTTGTTAGTTACGTGGTGGACCCAGCCTTTGTTTGTTGCCTGGAAAACCCAGCCTTCGTTAGTTACATGGTCGACCCAGCCTTTGTTTGTTACCTGGTCGACCCAGCCCAATATGGGCGCCAGGAACTGTCTTGGCAAGTGAATGCGGCCAGTGGGATGCTGATGACGTCACCAGCAGAGATATAACAGCGATGTTCTTTCTTATCTAGAATGTTAGTTAGTTAGTTAGTTAGTTAGGTAGTTAGTTATGTAGTTAGTTAGTTAGTTATGAAGTTAGTTAGTTAGTTAGGTATGTAGTTAGTTAGTTAGTTAGTTAGTTAGTTAGTTAGTTAGTTAGGTAGTTAGTTAGTTAGTTAGTTTGGGAGTCTCTGTGGTGAAGTGGTCAAGCCGTTTGACTCGTGCTCCGAAGTTTGTGGGTTCGATTCCGGGCCGCACCCTTCGGTTTACGAGTTAAATGTTTCGGAGACTCCAGTGGGTCGTCGCTAAAAGCTACGGAGTTCGTGCCTTCTGCGACGCTTTCCGTGCTGTGGAAAGAGACGGAGCCATATGAGGTAAAACCCGGTGCAATGAAGTCGACCCTGTCGACTTTTAAGCGACTTTTAAGCGACATGTTAGTTAGTTAGTTTTGTAGTTAGTTAGTTAGTTAGTTAGTTATATAGTTAGTTATATAGTTAGTTAGTTAGTTCGTTCGTTAGTTAGTTAGTTAGTTAGTTCGTTCGTTCGTTAGGTAGTTAGTTAGTTAGGTAGGTAGGTAGGTAGGTAGTAGATAGTTAGTTAGTTAATTAGTTAGTTAGGTAGGTAGGTAGGTAGCTAGTAGGTAGTTAGTTAGTTAGTTAGGTAAGTAGGTAGTTACTTAGTAAGTTAGTTAGCTAGTTAGGTAGGTAGGTAGTAGATAGTTAGTTAGTTAGTTAGGTAGGTAGGTAGGTAGGTAGGTAGACAGGTAGTAGTTAGTTAGTTAGTTAGTTAGTTAGTTAGTTAGTTAGTCGCGGTCCCAACTTCACGGAAACGGGTGGTCCCCGTTATGCTCCGTTCCTGAGCCCGTGAATATCACACAAAATGCTCCTCACTGCCCAATGTGAAAAGTGGAACAGACAGGCGTCTCGGGAATCCAACAACCCGCAAAGGTATACTGTACATAATGCCAACACAAAAGTCTCCCACGAAAAATACAGTTCATCGTCGATTAAATCGGCTGTCACTAGAAAGACTTCATTGATCCTGGTTGTATCCCATATGACTCGCTCTCTATTCGCCGCACAAAGCACGAACTCCGTATTATCTAGAATTTTTTCTTTCTTTCTCGCATATCCTTTACAGGACATCACTGTCAACATCAGCATCTTTCAGCTGACTGTTGATTTCTTGGCAAGATTACGCTCAGTAGCTTACTATTGCTTTCTGAGCGACCGGCTCACATACCCCGTAAGTTACCGACGCGGAGAGAACCGCTACCAATTCTCGCGCACGTCACGCCAAGTTACGAGAGTATACGGGATTACGGAGAAAGTCGTGTAACCCCTAGACCAGAGAGACCGGCATTATCTAGAATACCTACCGTAAAGCCTACATGTACATAGCTGATATCTTGCTGTAATCGTTATCTCTGTAAGTAATCTGTTCGGCGGATTGACGTATATCCTTTGAAAGATTGTGAGTTTATCTATTTAAGCAACACTCTTATTCCAAGTATTCTCTTCAGCTCTGTAAGCGATGAGTGCAAGACGCGGGGTTCTGTTACCTGCCATCGTTGCGGAGAATTCCGTTTGATCTCGTGCAGTCTCGTATTGCGCAGAGTTTAGGATTTCAGAAGGCATGGTTCCGTCGTTCTACTACTGTGTTGAGTGCGGGGAGCGACATTGTGAGATGTGAATTTCGCGTGGAGAGATTTTACATATGTCCGCGGTTGTTTCTAGGGTGAACGGCATGTTCAGAAAATGGCAGCCGGCCGTTCACTGAACTAACTGGCTTGCCTTATGCAGTAATGTGTGGCTGCTGGTTTTTTTAGTGACTGTTGCATCCATCTACGATGAACTGTATTTTTTGTGGCGGACTTTTGTGTTGGCATTCTGGCAGCAGCATTATGCATAGTATATCTGTGTGGGCTGTTGTTTTGTCGAGACTACTCTCTGTTTCACTTTTCACTTGCGGCAGTGAGAAGCATGTTGCGTGATATTCACTGACACAGGAAATGAGCATAATGGGGCGGCCCTTTACCGCGAAATTGGAACAGCGACTAACAAACTTCTCTGCATTCCCATTTAAAAAGAACAGCCATTATTTTTGCCCCATCAATCTTGCTAGTTGTCTCCAAGTTCTACAGTTTATTTATCATCACAAAGTGTCCACACACTTTTGACTTTCTACGTCACATTTCTGAAGTCAGTTTATGATTTTCATTTGTTACTTGTAGGATTTGCTCATTGGTTTTTCTGTCTGTCCGTGGCATTCTTTGCATTTTCCTCAGAAACCACATTTCCACTGTCATTAGATGTTTTTCATCATGTCTGCTCATCGTCAACATTTCATATAGATACAAAAGTGCACGTTCTATGTAGCACTTTAACACTCTTTTTCTCGTTGCAAATGTATATTTTCCATCTTGCAAAGGAAACTTTTGTCATATAAATTCTTTTTCTAATCTCTTCAAGGCTACCCACATCAGATGTTATGACTGTTGCCAGATATTTGTACCGATTCACTTGTTTAAGAATATTCCAATGTATCCGTATATTACATTGTAGCATTTATTTCTTCTTATCTCCATATCCATTACCTATACTTCAAACATATTGCAACATGTTATTTCGCGTGTCATTTTACGTACACATTTCATGTTTTTACATATGTCATATCCAGTGCCGTCCATCGGGCGCTGGAACGCAAATTATTCCTCCCCACGACGCTTGACGGCAGAAGTGGAAGATGATGATGATGATGATGATGATGATGACATATTTCATATTATTTTCACATATTTCACATGCATTTACACATTGTTTTTACAAGTTTCTCGTTTTTTTAGTATATATATATATATTTCACGTGTTTTTACACCTTTCATATGTTTTTACTTATTTAACATGTTTTTACATATTTCACGTGATTTTGTAAAACTGCCACCACAGTGCGACACTCGAATAGGTAATGATGATAATGATCGACAAGCTTTCAGTCCGGCTGCTTCTGTTTCATCTCTCATTATTCTCACCTGCTACGCCCATTCTGTTATCAGTGGGTGTCATCCACTGATGCGCCAGAAAGTATATCAGCGTGTCCCACACGTTGAAAGCAATGAGCGAGATCGGCTGTAAATTATGCATGTACGCTTGAGCAAGAATATAGGCCGAGGAAATCATGATCTCAGCGGTGCTTGATGGTAGTGGACTGTCATGCTGTGTCAACAACACTTCATTAAATTATTAAACCACGCAATTGTATTCGGTGGAAGTAGCACGGGCTTTGTAGGAAGAGTGCATTCACGCTTGATCGATACTAGACTGAAGTGGTAATCTGCAACCAGCAAGAACAAGCGGTGAAGAAAAGTTAATGTTATTATACATATCATTTGGATTTTTGGGGAGATCAGCGTGTCTGAATGGTTAAGAGCACTCGTTTTTAAATATCCAATGTGCTAATTCTGATTGGGGGGGGGGGGGGAAGAGAAATATATGGCTGAAGAGGAAGAAGACGAGGAAGGAAGAATATATATATATATGTGTGTGTGTGTGTGTGTGCGTGTGGTGCACGCGCGCGTGCGTGCGCTTGTGTGTGCATTACTATTCTTATATTGACGTTTATATTGATCGTTTTGTAAAATTAAATCCAATATGTATGTATTATTCACTTTTAAAGAATTTTATATTCATTTTCGTCCCAAGCCCGCAGTGAAATCACATTACTGTACATATGTATTAATATATTTCTGTTATCCGTCTATTCAGTTATTCGCCACAGCCCTGGTCCGGTCGGAGACGTTAATCGAAGTTTCTCATATATATATATATATATATATATATATATATATATATATATATATATATATATATATATATATATATATATATATATATATATATATAACTACAACCCATGGTGGAAAATAAAGTCCGTTCGTTCGTTCGTTCATTCTCTCCCTCCCCCCCCCTCTCTCTCTCTCTCTCTCTCTCTCTCTCTCTCTCTCTCTCTCTCCATATATATATATATATATATATATATATATATATATATATATATATATGTGTGTGTGTGTGTGTGTGTGTGTGTTTGTGTGTGTGTGTTTGTGTGTGTGTGTGTGTGTAGCACCTTGCCGTCTTGACAGACGATAGTTTGTTACGTATTGTGCTTCAAAAGTGCATAATAACTACAACCGATGGTGGTGGCGAATGTGACTGATCAGGTCAATTCGCGCTATAAATGTTTGTCCACAGTGGATGAGTGTGAAAATATGGTCATGTTCACCATCACGTACCATCTTACGCCTCACGCGCTCAGTGTGTGACCTATCTGCAATAATTTCCTCCTTCGTCTTTATTCCATGTCTGATATTTGCCTTCCATGCAACACGTTCTGCGGCGACTTGCTCCCAATGTTCATTATCAATGCCAGCGTCAGTCATGCTCCGATTGCACACATCTTTGTATCGTTGTAAAGACCGACCCCGAGATCTGTTACCCATCTGTAATTCATCCGACACTCAGTCATTTCCATCTTCTACCTTCTCACTAATATTAAGTGTATGTAACCAGCATTACGCCGGCTTCGTGGCTTAGAGGTTATGACTTTTCTCCGTAATCTCGTATACTCTCGTCGGTAACGTGATGACGGTGAGAATCAGCAGTGGTTCGAATCGCATCGGTAACTTACGGGGTATGTGAGCCGGCCGCTCAGAAAGCAATGGCAAACTACTGAGCGTAATCTTGCCAAGAAATCAACATACAGCTGAAAGATGCTGGTGTTGACAGCGATGTCCTGTAAAGGATATGCAGAAAAAAAACACAAAAAAAAAAAAACCAGCATTACAACAGCGGCACTAGAACACTGGACAACTCACTTTGCGTTCATAACCATAAAGCAGGTCTGTTGCTAAACGTCGATCTTATCACGCCCCCCCCCCCCCCCGAAAAGTTTCACTTTCCTCTGCCAGTTGCCTTGACTTAGGCATGGTCATGATACCCAGAGCTTCTCATACATCTGTTTTCTGGCTTGTCAACACTGCCTCATCTTCCAGTCTGTCCAAATCACTGCAGTATTTAATTAATATGGACACATTATGTCAAATGACCCATAAACGATGAACGAACGCACGAACGAAGAAACTAACGTTAGATTAAAAGAGTTATGAATTGGGCACGCAGGTCCGTTTGACATTCTGTCCTTATCTGTGTGCTCTCATACATTATTTCATCCATACATTAGTTATGAAGCTAATCTTTGACAATAACGACAACAAAACAAACAATATGCATTAAAAAAGCATAACGGCTTTTATGAGGTAGTTTTCTTTGATGGCTAGATCATTTAAAATGTCAGTATGTGTCTCTTTCATGGTCCTCGATATTTTAAGAATGTTTTGTAATATTTAAGTTTAAAATTCCCCATTTTATTTATTAATAATTGCGAAATCGTTCATGGCTCATGGCCACAGGAGTGATGAATGTTCCCATAAATGTTACATTAATTTGCTTGTTGCTGTTGTGCCAAGTGTCCTTAATTGTTGATTATTGAGCCAAGAATTTCACAATATTCAATTTCTTTGTTGTTGACTGCTCTTTCGTTGTCATGTAGTTTTGTCCGTAGGCAGGATTTTATGTTTTCTTTTAGCTCAGGAACATGAGTCTGAATGTCTCCGAGATAGGGCTCAACCAGCACGGCGCTGGGCACAGGACATAAAAGACACCTTGGGCTGGAACTTTCAAAGGCTGGAGAACTGGCGACTGGTGGAAAGTCTTCCACCGGGTTGTCATAAGAGCGACGTTCTGCAAAGAATCTGATTGTGATACAAATAAGTATTAATAAAGTCATGAACATGTTTGAAGTACTGTAGATATGAGCACGGATGGAAATGATATCTTGCCAGAAAAGGAAAGAGAAGGAAAGGCGAGGAAAGGAAAAGAAAGAAAAGGAAAGGAAAGGAAAAGAAAGGAAAGGAGAGAAGTATAACTTAAACTGGGACTGAATAAAACGTAATTGAATGAGATCAGGTTAGAAATAAGATACTTCGGCTATATAAACAGTCCTAATATATTCTTGTATGTGCTATGCAGAACATTGCGATTAATAGTTTTTGTTTTTCAAGGCAATTTTACGTTCAGTAGGTTGCCATTGCTGTCTGAATGAGAAGGTAACATTTAAATCGAACTGACCGGTGTAGGAAGTAAACCCACTAACAGGCCATCAGTGAACGGGAAGTTTAATCGCTCTTAACCTTTCGGCCATGCTGACAATTAAAAATAATAAGACAAAGTTCCTTGTTAAAAGAAATACTGTGCAGGAGGTTGAAGAGCCAGAGAAACGAACTAGATAAATGTAGCGTTACACATGGGTGGACAACATGAAGAGATGGGCTGGAAGACAATGTTACACATGGGTGAACAACATGAAGAGTTAGGCTGGAAGACAATGTTACACATAGGTGGACAACATGAAGAGATGGGCTGGAAGACAATGTTACACATAGGTGGACAACATGAAGAGATGGGCTGGAAGACAATGTTACACATGGGTGGACAACATGAAGAGATGGGCTGGAAGACAATGTTACACATAGGTGGACAACATGAAGAGTTAGGCTGGAAGACAATGTTACACATGGGTGGACAACATGAAGAGATGGGCTGGAAGACAATGTTACACATGGGTGGACAACATGAAGAGATGGGCTGGAAGACAATGTTACACATAGGTGGACAACATGAAGAGATGGGCTGGAAGACAATGTTACACATGGGTGGACAACATGAAGAGATGGGCTGGAAGACAATGTTACACATGGGTGGACAACATGAAGAGTTAGGCTGGAAGACAATGTTACACATAGGTGGACAACATGAAGAGATGGGCTGGAAGACAATGTTACACATGGGTGGACAACATGAAGAGATGGGCTGGAAGACAATGTTACACATGGGTGGACAACATGAAGAGATGGGCTGGAAGACAATGTTACACATAGGTGGACAACATGAAGAGATGGGCTGGAAGACAATGTTACACATAGGTGGACAACATGAAGAGATGGGCTGGAAGACAATGTTACACATAGGTGGACAACATGAAGAGTTAGGCTGGAAGACAATGTTACACATAGGTGGACAACATGAAGAGATGGGCTGGAAGACAATGTTACACATAGGTGGACAACATGAAGAGATGGGAAGAAGACACATGTTTGAGTAGACCGTGAAGATGCAGAACTGAGATGTAACGGATACGTAAAGCCGACCTTCGACGAGGAGATGCCACTTAATGATAACAAGACATTAACACAGTAAAATTAGCAAACATTGTGTAAGAAAGAATTAAAGCGTACACATAACAGTTCAGAGCTGGCTCTGTGGTGTAAGGATTGTGAATGCAATTCGTAATCCCCCCATACCACTTTCTTAACACTGCTGCGCGTGATTTAGAAGCAGAGTGCCTTACTTTAGTTTTCATATAATGGTGTGAGTAGCGGTCGTCGGAAAGCAATGCCAGACTACTGAACGTAAACTTGCTAGGAAATCACAAATAGCTAAAATGCCGGGGTTGACTGCGACGCCCTGTAAAGGATATTAAACTAACTTAACATAACCGTTCACGTTTGTTTGCCCACTTCCGCCTCCTGCCTTCATTCAGTTCTGTTAAAGTATGATTAAAGTCTATTAGTTTGAACCCCTTGTATTACTAGATGCTTTTGTTTGTCTACACTTGATCAGAAGTTTAATAGTGAACATTCGTTTCATAAAACGAGATTACAAAGAAACCAACCGTTTGTTTGTATGTCAATTTATTTATCATAGTTCTTATGTTTACATGTAACATATTTTGTAACATCTACGAGTTAGTTTACTCTCCCTGTTATAATGAACTAGCTGACCCTGCCCGGCTTCGCCCAGTCCCTGGTGGGAAGCATCTCATTTAATTCATATAAGTAGTCATATAAGTTCCCGTTCCCGTTACCGACTATCTGTCTGTCTGTCTGTCTGTCTGTCTGTCTGACCCGGCCCGACATCGCCCAGCTCCTGGTGTGAAGCATCTCATTTAATTTATATAAGTAGTCATATAAGTTCCTGTTCCCGACTGTCTATCTGTCTGTCTGTCTGTCTATCTGTCTGCCTGACCCTGTCCGGCTTCATTAAATTCATACCAAAAAAAAAAATGTAACTTAAAAGAACGTTCTACCACACACCATCCATTATTTTTAATGAAAACTCTTTCTAATCACCTGCATGACTACAGTAACTTCTTAAGCAAAAAAAGATGAGTTACAATGTTATGCATTGTGCATCATTTTTATGAAAACTTTAAAAATGCCTTACAGATTGTATCATTATTTATTATAACTCATATGCCGGTACATAACTATGGACAAAGAGTTTATAAATCTTTGAAAACGATGCCACAATATGACTATAAGTTATACAGAAAAGTTATGCCCCTTGAAATAACTTTTACAGAGTTAGGTCCCCTGAGATATATGAAATTATGATGAAAAATGAAAAATGAAATAATACTGAGTAAGCAGGCGATTTCACACTAACAAAATATCACAGTTGACAGCTCTGGAATGAAAGGAAGGCGTGTAGAAAATTTCATCTCAATCGGATGGGCCGTTCGCGAACAAATAAAGGACATACAGACATACATACAGACGCACATCCTAATTTATATATAAGAAGATTACATACAATTTGTCTTCAGCTCCACACTTCCATGTATCCATATTATATTTGTTTGGTGGTGAAAGCATGTGCATGATTAATCGTATTATTTTAATAAAAGTTTTAATTTCTCACTAGGGAACTTGAGACTTCTACGTTTTGTGTTTGACTCTTTGTTGCCTTACGCTTGAAATTAAGTGACTGTTTGGATTATTGTTCCGTCATTAAGTCACCTTGAAACTGTTTGCTACTATCAAGCACATACTACCACTTCTAGTAGCACTGGGTTGATACTTGCGCGTGGATTAGCTTGCCCTATTACCCATGTTCATCGCCATCAGGCGAACCCACTCCGACTTCTGAGGTACTTGTAATTTACTCCCCCAATTCAAGGACTAGAATTCAATATTTAGTCCAACTCATCAATGTAGGGAATGAACCCACTACATCGGAATCAGCACACCTGAAATTTTAGAGCGAGCGGTCTTATCCATTCAGCCAAGCTGACCTCATTTGTTCCTAATAATATTGCCATTTCCTGTCGGAAACTGTTGTTACTTAGTGTTCTCTGAAAGACACTAAACTGAAACCCAAACGCTCCCATGTGCTAACTGCTTTAGACATCTAAAGAGCAAACCATAAGGCAGTTGCTTCGGTAAAGTTGATAGAACAAACCAAGAATATATCCAAGGAGCATCCCAACCTTGAATGGAATGTGTCTGTGGGAAGAGAATCTAACACACTGACCTGGGTGTTAGGGCGGTTTAGAGCCAGGTGTTGCACAGTTCTCGTAAAGTGTGCCGACGATGGAGAAAACTCCTGTGGGTCAAAGCGCGAAGCCGTTGATATAATGAGATGTTTACCACTATCGATCTTCATTCTGTCGTTCTTTTTCCAATATGTAAAACAGCATACGAGGCAAGGTTTAATTGTGTTTCTTGTGTGTGTGATTGTGTGTGTGTGTGCGTCTCTCTCTCTCTCTCTCTCTCTCTCTCTCTCTCTCTCTCTCTCTCTCTCTCTGTGTGAGTGTGTGGTGTATGTGTGTGTTCACACACGGGAGTGCGCGCCTGCGTGTGCGACTTTTGATCGTAATAAGCAAATGAGCAAGAAGTCAACCTTAGCT
This sequence comes from Cepaea hortensis, assembly GCA_963921405.1. Taxonomy (NCBI): domain Eukaryota; kingdom Metazoa; phylum Mollusca; class Gastropoda; order Stylommatophora; family Helicidae; genus Cepaea; species Cepaea hortensis. Next base: position 59,360,873 of record OY992892.1, on the reverse strand, counting down.
TAAAAAGTTCCGTTCACACATTCAACAGTTTTAGTTATTTTGAAGTAATCAAGGCAACCGTGTGGCTTAGCAACGTTTTTCGGGGTTACAGTTATGTGTCAGTCACCTCAACTCTTCATGCTAGTATGGCTGCTTTGTGTCGAAGTACTTGTGGTCTTCATTTGGAGATGGCAGGTTCCAATCCCAGTTTGGTCAGTATACTTTTCAATGTTACATTGTCTAGTACAATGGTTCTCAGCCTTATTTGGCCCATGCGCCCCTTCACCATATGTTTTTTCGTATTTCCTACCTATAAACCCCACCCCCGCCCCTACACAGTATACGTAAAAATGGAAGCTACATTTAATAACACATACTAGAAGAGTCTAGACGTCTACATAAAACGTGATATGTGGGTTTATTTACGTTATAAAATGAATTTCAGAAGGGCTATAAGTACAGAACTGTAAAGTATGGAGCGAAAAACAATATCAAGTAATCAGTTCTTGTATTAACGCGATCTTTAAATGATCTTAATCTCTCCCCCCCCCCCTTTGAAACCCTAACATTCCCCCCGGGGGAGGGGGAGAGATTCTCCACCGGTTGAGAACCACTGGTCTAGTACGCCCTCTTATCTCCACTTCTTTCCTCTAATCCTATGAGTGCCCGTCAAAACCTGTCTCTTTATTTTTAACGGTTCGCAACAACTGATATTTATATCTGTTAACTTGGTTGTATACCAATGTTTTAGTATATACAATAGTTAGTTGCATATCCTTTACCAATGAAAAGACATGCTATAGTACAGTGGTTTTCAACCTTTTTTGGTCTATGCACCCTTCACCATATGTTCAGAATGTCATCTCCCCTACTAGTTCGTATTTTCTCCCTATAAATCCCCCCTCCCCACGCCTCTACACAGTATATGTAAAAATGAAAGCTAAATTTAATAACACATACTAGAACAAGTCAAGACGTCCACATAAAAGGTGATTTGCAGGTCTACTTAAGTTATAAAACGAATTTCAGAAGGGCGAGATGTACAGAACCGTAAAGTATGGAAGGAAACACAATATCAAGTAATCGGTTCATGTATTAACGCGATCTTGAAATAATCTTAGTCCCCCCCCCCAACCCCCACTGAAAGCCCTAAAATTCACCCCCCTGGGGGAGGGGGGGGGGGTTCCCCACCGGTTGGGAACCACTGCTATAGTATATACAATAGTTAGTTGAATATCCTTACAGATCGTCGCAGTCAACTCCAATATTTTTTGGCTGTTTGTGATTTCTTGGCAAGTTTACGTTCAGTAGTTTACCAATGATTTCTTAACGACCGTTCTTTATAACATTGTTTGAAAATCAAGGCAAGACAATCTGCCTGCCCCATCACCCGCAGAGACTGCTGCTGTTTCAAATGCGGTATGCGGAATTACGAATTGCGTTCCTTCGCCACAGTCTTCACTAAAGTGTATACTGTTGTACAAATAAATAAAAAGTATCAATGTCCTGCAACAAGATCCTGCCATGAGCCTATGTTGTTATGGGGCCATCATATATTGTTGGTCCAGGTTCATACAGGAAAAGGTGGTCGGTCTTTCCCTCACTTAGCGAGACGACCGCGCACATGACGTAATCAGCGAGCCTCTTTATAATCAACGCTAAAACGTCGCTAAATATGGATGTAAACGCGTTAAATACTGCAGTTTTCACATTTACTATATCATGACAGTATGAACCGAGGTTACTAGGTTCTATCATCGCCATATTTTCCGTCCAGCATCTGTCAACTAATGCGCCGAAGCGATACGACGACCTGATTCAGAACTTCACACAAACACACCCACAGACATAACCTCTCTCTGCAAGAGCTCCTCACACAATCCTAGCAAATAATAAATAAGCAATCACCGCTCTGATGTGGCCATCTTGTCTCTCTAACTCACACAATGGAATGGCATTGCAATGGTTTTTGTTTTTTTTTAATTTGTAAAATATTGCTATTTTATTGCACAATATAAAGATAATAAAGGCGAAATGATGAAACATTGTCGTGGTTGAAATGAGAAAATATTATTTATAACAACAGAATGATCACTGTAGTAGTAATTGTAGTTGTAGCGGGAGCAATAGTGGTAAATGTAGTAGTAATACAGTAGTAGTAATAGTAGCAGCAGTAGTAATAGTAACAGTAGTACTAGCAGCAACAATAACAAAAGCAGTAGTGATAATTATAACAGTAATAATATGTGTATTAGTGTATTAATATTAGATGCAGCAGCAGGTATAGTAGTAGTAGTAGTAGTAGTAGTAGTAGTAGTAGTAGTAGTAGTAGTAGTAGTAGTAGTAGTAGTAGTAGTAGTAGTAGTAGTAGTAATAGTAGCAGCAGTAATCGTAGTAGTATGTCACATTGTGCACTCGGTTGTAACAATAGTAGGAATAAAAGTATTACACGTGGAATTGATGGTGGTGGTTAAGAGTAAATCAAATAACTAAAGACCTCCATTTCATTTCAGTAGGAATACGGGATAGTTTATGCTGTCCAATGACCTAAGACCAACAGGCAGTCGATGGGTGCTGTTGTCAGTGCCACGTCGGTGACCTTTACTGCTCAGAAATGTTCAGGTGCCAATGTTATTCTTGGTCGAACTGTGAGCTCAGATAGATTTCCAAGAAAAAACCCCATGTCTGGTGTTTACATTTTCGTGATGTTATGGAGCAAATGTTACTGTCCCATGTGTTTGTTACCTGAGCTATAGTCATTTTAACAGATTCTGTGCTAAACAATCAGTAGGTTTCGACCAAACAAAAATGACAGACCTAAAATGGTAAGTAAAGGTGTGTCATAATTATGGCTTAAAAGTTGTAATATGGTATCTGACATGTACTTTAATGGAATGACAAAATTTGGGTCATATATAAGCCTATGCCGGATACGGAAGTCGATTAATGCGATTAATCATTCCATGGCAATTATCCAGTTAACATAATTTGCATAAACCTACGGTGCTAATTCACTGATTATATGTGCATTCTGTCCATCTGCCATAGTTGTGGGATCACGTGGACGATATACATACCTAATAAAGACAATTTTCTATAGGTGTCTAGTTGGCCGTGCGTCGAGGTACGCGTGTGTCTGCTGTGTGCCGTTGTCATCATTGTAATGTAGCATGTTCAAACCCCAAGTGGCCTCTATACTGTTTATTTTTTTGACAGTGTCTAGTGTGTACTCTAATTTCCACTTATTTGATGTATTTCTGTGAGGGCTAATCATCATCATCATCATCATCATCTTCCACTTCTGCCGTCAAGCGTCGTGGGGAGGAATAATTTGCGTTCCAGCGCCCGGTGGACGGCACTGGATAGTGTCATTCCGTGTGATTGTACAATGTCTCTGATGTCGTCAATCCATTTTCTTCTTGGACGTCCTCGTGGTCTCGTCGCAGATGATCTTTGATGTAAGGGCTAATCAATACCTACAAATGCATGTCTCATACCGAGTCATTAGCACCAAGTGTCATCAGTAATGTCTGTGTAGTACAATTAATGGATCTATTAATAAACAAATTTTTGTTACTGTAAAACAGTGTTTCCCAACCTTTTTTGTGCTATGCCCCACATAAGCCTTTCTAAAATTCTTATGTCCCCCTCCGGCCCCGCCCCGCCCCACCCCTCCCCCAACATATACATTATTTTTAATATTCAAAAATTGAAATGTTCACTGAAGAAACTTGAATGATAGGTTTTAGGAAGAAATCAATAAGAAATTATTGAGCAAGCACAGTAAGTAAATTTTTAAAACATATAATGGAGAACTGAAATTCAAGTACAAAATAATTTTAAGGAAAGATTTTTTCTATATTATTTTAATTATTAATAATTATTTATTATTTAAATTTAGTGAGATCCTTGCGCTTGATGCTTGCTGCAACGAGATCTTATGTCAGGTTCCAATTTAGTTAACTTCAGTCTCAAATTTTCCCGATTTGTTAGATCCAGACGATTTCTTCCATTTTCGAATTTCCCCCCTTAACAATCGAATTGCCCCCGTGTGGGGCGTGGGCCCCACGTTGGGAAACACTGCTGTAAAGGCTGCAAATACTGCGGTTATCACATATACTTTGTCGTGGCAGTATGAACTGAAGTTACTATTTGCCATCATTGGATTCATATCTCATCTCATCTCATCTCATCTCATCTCAGCTCATCTGGCTCCTCATGCGCCATGCGGTGTCGAGGTGAAGCATAAACAACAGGAGAATATATATTTATGAGCTTCATGTATCAAGATTCAAACAGACTCTGTAATTCCCTCTGCCCATGGTTTACGAGGCCGGCCTCTTCCTCTGCTTCCGTTTGTTTTGTACATCATTGCTTGTTGTGGTATACTGTGTCCTGATCCAGATGTGAGCATGCGTGATGGGTTATGACTTGGAGGTGATTGCAGTTTAGCGGCACGCATTGCGGTGTGAAAGGGAGACACGAGATAGCCTCCTTGTCACCTTCAAGGGCAGGGGAGGCCAATCTTTTCAGCAGGCGGGCCTAATTTCAGAAATAATATTTCCTGCCGGGCCACGCACCTAATTATTTTGTTTGTTTGTTAATTAAAGTAAACAAGCAAGCGTGCTACAGCTTCGACCACATCGTCGCTTCCCAGTGGGTGAGATCATGGTCACACGCTTGCCTGGTTTAATGTAAAAAAAAAAAAAAAAAGAAAGAACAAGAAATAGGTTTATTTATTTATTTATTTATTTATTTATTTATTTTTGATGAAAAATAAAACATAACTGAGAATCAAACATATTTAATAGACAATTTAAAAATATTTAAAAGTGAGGCATCTGACTTTGTTTTGCAGAACTACGTGCATCAAAATTGATCTCGACTGATGTTGTCGCTACACGCAAACAGTTTTCCAAATGAACGTCAGTAATTCGTGTTTTCACTTGTGATTTGATGTGCTTCATGCGACTAAAAAGCTGTTCACAGGCATAAGTGTTTCAAAATAGCGAAACCATCGACAGAGCATGTTTGTGAAACGAAGGATATTTATCCTTGTCCAAATACTTTTTATAGAACGCTTCCAAACCAACTTAATGGAATTTCTCCTTTAACTGTGAATCACAACACATTTAACAATGATCCATTTGTAATCTTTCTGGTAATTGCCAATGGCTGTTCTAGGGCTCGTCGAAAAGTATATGGCAGTTAACTGACGACACTGTTGAACAAAGTGAATAAAGCTTGCGTCCTAAGGTACAAACACTTAGTTTATTGCTGAACAGCCTTCTATACAAGTTCTGAGTACCGCATACATTTTCTCATCCTTATTGCGTTCACTTACTCAGCCACACACACGCTGCTCAGACGGTCAGATGTGTTGTGCCTTTATCGTCAGGAGCGTACTACTCCATTATTCTGTTGTCTACAGTCGCTATCATTAGATCAATCCTATTTACAACCTTAGGAAATCCGACATCTGCCCATCCGCAGTACAACAGAATGTCCTTCATCGATTGGTCAAACACTGACCCAGAGTAATGGCGGTCGTCAACTGACTTCGATCTTCAGTAAGGTTAGTTGCAGCGCAAATTGTCTCTCCGTCGTGAGATGTGCCGGTTCAGGCCACTACGGTTGACATTCTGTTAGCATAATCAGTTGCGTGTAAAACAACTATATTCACAATCACTTTCCGATTGAAACTCACCTCAACGACAGTATACCGCAAGGTTAGTGCGGTAGCGTAGATGTTGTTGCTACGGAGCTCCCTGGCTCATTAAAGATGTCAGCTGTTTCCTATGACAAGGTACCCATCGTCACGTGACAAGTTTGTCTGTTTGTGTGCCGGCCCGATTACTCTTTACTGTTACTCACTGTTTTCTTCGTTGGTCTGTCTCTGTTTGCGAACAATTTTTGTTGTTACTTTCAGAACTCGGAATTCCTTTCATCCTATTCCCTTCTCAATATTAACTCTTTTTCAATGTTAACTCCGAACTCTTTTCGGTACATGGCAATAATAAATTCACGTCTACCGCGAATGGCGTTGCAAATGCACAAAAAAGCAAATGTTGTTTTTTAACATCCTGAAATAGGTTTTCAAATTCGAGGTTTAAGTCAGATATCAAAGAAGCGTATTTATCCACTGCCTCCTGTGTGACGTGTGGTTGCAATGACAATGTTGGAAAATAGATACAGTTTTTTGTCCTCAACTGTTGTTCTCAAAGACTAAGTTTCATTTGAAATTTAGAAATATGATCATACATCTTATTAATTAATTGATCTTTCTCTTCCTCTTCTTCGTTTATCTGTAGTTTTTTTTCGGACGTGATTGCGTTGTGCCTGTTTACAGCAGAGCTGCGTTCTTGCGCCGTTAGGTCGACACATCCGACTTCTGCGGGTATTTGTTGACCGGGTTAACCTTCCCGGGATCTTTCTCTTGTAGACGAGTATTAACGTCATTTAGGTGACTAGTTATATCGACCATAAATGCAAAGTCGCAAACCCATTCTTTGTCTTCAAACTCTGGCATTCTTTTTGACTTGCTTGTAAAAAAATGACTGCATTTCTTGCTGCAAATCAAACACTCTTTTCAACATTTTGGGACGGGTCAGCCATCTTACTTCTGCCTAAAATGTAACATCATTATAATCTGAGTCCAAAGACTGTAGAAATTCTTGGAACTGACGGTGATTCAACCCATTCGACTTAATGAGGATCACTATTTTGACGACCACTTTCATGACATGGTCCGTTTTGAAGGACTTCGAACATAAATTCTCCTGATGAATAATGCAACGAAAATTTAGCATTGAAGTATTACCGATTTTGGAGGCTTCATTTTCAATCAGTTTTACTAAACCTTCGTGTTTCCCAACCATTGTTGGAGCACCATCTGTTGTTAAGTCCGATAAGTTGTTAAGTTGTAACGAAAAGCGATTCAATGTCGATGTAACTGCCTCTAACAAATCTCGCATAAAATATAAACTCGGATGCTCGATTTTTCAAATTATCTTCAATATGTTTTCAAAGTCGTCCACACGCCTAGTAATAGTCTGACGAGACAGACTTATGCTTGAGAAATTCTTCTTCTTTTCTGGACACAGAATTTCAACGACGCTCTCCAGACATTCCTGAACCATTTCACCGCCTGAATATGCTTCGAGGTTTTTGCTAGTATCATTCATGGCTACTGCATAACTAGCTTTTACATAGCATGTTGACTCTGAACCCGCTATAGTGAATATCTTTTGTTGTGCAGAATTGTTGTTTCTAAAATGACATTTACTTGGCCTTGTCGAAATTGCACAGTGTACTTATCAAACTAATTTGCATGTTTAGTCACGTAATGCCGTTTGATGTTATACCCTTTCAAAACAGAAACAGATTCGTTGCATATCAAGCATACGGGCTTTGTTTTAATGTCCACGAAAAAAAAAAGTTTATAGTTCACTTGTCTTGAAAACTTCTTAAGTCTTCTATGATTATTCTCTTCTTTGGTCCAACGTCTTTACTAATTGACGCCATTGTAGTCTGCGTTTTGAACTGAAAAAAATAAAAATAAAATAAAACACCATTGGTAATACTAATCAATAATAATTAATTAATTTAAATTGCATAAATAAAACGTTCAGGGTTTACTTACACATAGAATCGATATGGTAGACAGGATACTTGGTTAAAGAAGTTTGAACTCTTATCATACATATGATAAATATGTATTTTAACGTCGATCGCAAAATCTCTTCAGACATCATAATCACCATCATCAAGTGCCCTGCCAGCTGGCGTAGGCTTTCATGGCTCTCCACAGATCTCGGTCTTTGGTTTTCTGGATCAACTCTGCTGCTGATATTCCTGCATGCCACCGTCTCAATCCATCAAGAATCATTTCTCTTGGTCAGCCTCTGCTTCTCTTCCCCTAGATCTTTCCAGTTGTCCCGATGTTCTCCAATGCCTCTCTTTTCATCACATGGCCGAAGAAAAATGTTTGTCTCTTTCTTATTGTTGTATATAATGTTCTAGTTTCATTAGCCTGTTTCAGCCAGTCGTTGTTAGTTACTCTGGCAGTCCAAGGAATTCCCAACATTCATCTCTGTTTCTTCTAATTTCTTCTTAATTTGTTCATTTACATTCCAAAATTCATTGCCATACAGCAAAACTGGTTCTACATAGCATTTCATTACTCTCTTTCTTACATTCAGTGATAGTGACTTACTGCATAAGATACTTTTCATTTCTGAAATGCGGCCTTTGCTTGCCCTATTCTGCTCTTAATCTCTGTTGTACATCTTCCATCTGATTTTATAAATGATCCTAGGTATCTAAAATTATCCACTTGAAATGGCACTTTATGATGATGATGATAATGATACGAACGACTCATGATGTAATTATCTTTTGGTGATATGTACAATAAAGTTAACAGTTATGTTCATTTGACCTAGCTCCGCGGGCCGCAACATGACTCCCGCCCGCGGGCCTCGTGTTGGCCACCCCTGTTCAAGCGTCATTCGACTGGTGGCTATGGTTCGAGTTGGACTGGTCACGGTTTGACGATGGCAATGGCCATTCATAGTGGCCTAATTTTTAGTTATAGTTATTTTAAGTCCGACGGTAATTGAAAGTGGTGAGAAGCATAAATGAAAACTGTCAAAAGAAGAATGAAATTAAACATAGAAAAGGAACCTGTATTATGTGATTATTGGATGTGGAGTTCGTAGATGTGGTGTAACCAGAAAATGTAATGTTGCCTTTAAATTAACAGTGCTATCAATGATACCTGGTGTGCAGTCGTATTATTATGGCCCAGCGCATCTGGCGGGTCATATCAACTATATAAGACTGCTAATGACATAGCCCATACCCCTAGACGGGTTATGTCATACTGTTAGTTCAGTGGTTCTCAACCATTTTTTTTGGCCAGTGCACCCCCCCCCCCCTTTCACCATATTTTAGGACGTCATCCCCCCCCCCCTCACCAAATTTTAGAACGTCATCCCTCCCCCCCCCCCTTTTCGTATTCCCTCCCTAAAAATGTCCCCCTGCCCCTACACAGTATACTTAATAATTGAAGCTAAATTTATATAGCACATACTAAAACAAGTCTAGACGTCCACATAAAACGTGATTTGTGGGTCTACTTACTTTATAAAATGAATTTTAGAAGGGTGAGACGTACAGAACCGTAAAGTATGAAGGGAAAAACAAGATCAAGTAATCGGTTCTTGTATTAACGCAATCTTGATATAATCTTCATTCCCCCCCCCCCCCCTGGAAACCCCAAAATTCCCCCATGGGAGTGGGGGGGGGGGGATTCCCCACCGGTTGAGAATCACTGTGTTAGTTGGTAATCTAGTTATATGGCCAAACCATTGATGAAGTCTAGAGCTGCTATACACACACCCCCCCCCCCCCCCCCCACTTTATTCCTGATATCTTTATTTCTGAATTTCTCCCTTCTTGATACATTTAGTATTCTTCTCAGGAACCTCATTTCTGTTGTTGTGATTTTTCTTTTGTCTTTTTCTGCCATTGTCAAGGTTTGGCATCGGTAGCGTAGAGTTGATACGAAAATTGTGTTATAGTGTGCTTTCTTGGTAACTGTTGATACATGTTTGTTCATTGCTGCTTGCTTTCTTGCTTGCTTGCGTTCGCTGGCTGTGAACTCCAGCGTGAAGTCTTGTATGTCGGATGAAGACATCCTGATGTCCAACATTAATGTGATGTCATACCGGACTGAGGTTTGCGTGAGTATCCGTTGTCCCATGTCTGGCTTATTGGTGTGCAGACTGGTGGTTCCTCGCCGTGCAGGCAGATACTCTCCGACTTCGGAAGAATCAGCGATCCTACCACGTTAGCCAAGGACCCCGAAAAGACCTCTTGTCCAGGACGCACGGCTAGGACGTGTTAATAGGTCTTGGTTAGTATAGAACCTGGTCCTGGTGCCTTGGAAACACCTCTGCTTCCCGTTTGTTCATTAGTTTTGGTGCCATTTGTCCAATGAGTTAGTTTGCCATATTGCGTCTAAGTTCAATCTCGTCTACTGATTTGCCATTTGACGATATTATACGTCCTAGGTGAAGCTGTTTATTTGATTCAGGTGGGGGGGGGGGGGGGGGGTGTCCTTCTAGATGAATCATTGTTGATCATCAGTAATTAATATCAGTCAGCCATGTAGTATTGATGTTTGCATATTTCCCGTTTTTTTATAATGCATATTTTTATATTGCCGTTCTCGGTTAGCTTCAAGTGATGAAATAATGTATAAAAGAGAGTGATAGAAGGGCCTGCGTGCCCAATTCTTATTCCTTTAATAAAAATAAAGTCCTTCTATCAATTAACGCGCCGAAGAAGTACGACGACCTGATTTTGAACTCCACACAAACACATCCAGAGACATAACCTTTCTCTCTCTCTCTCTCTCTCTCTCTCTCTCTCTCTCTCTCTCTCTCTCTCTCTCTCCTCACACATTCACACAATCCTGGCAAAGAAGAAACCAGCAATCACCGCTCTGATGTGGCCATGTTTTCTCGCTAACTCACTATGTATGTACGTGCAGACCAGCCCGAATGGCCGGTGAATTATTAATTTGTCGTCGATATACAATTTCTCCGTGCAAACAAATGCACGCCTGCCCCAGCTGCAAACAGCAGACAAATGAATGTGATATGCAAGCACGTACAACGAGACATTGACGAAAGCTGGCCTGGTGGAAATAAACATGGAAGGAAGCCAGCGGAAGGTGGATCAACTAGGACTTACCCGGTGCACGATTGAAAATGACACAATTCAATGGCACTGCGGTGGTGTGTGTGTGTGTGTGTGTGTGTGTGTGTGTGTGTGTGTGTGTGTGTGGTGTATGTGGTGTGTGTGCGTGTGTCTCATCTCATCATGTTCCTCTTGTACCTTGCGGTGTCGAGGTGAAGTATAAACAGCGAGAGAGTGCCCACTTATGGGCTTCATGTATCGATATTCCCATGGACCCTGTTATTCCCTACGTCCATCGTTTACTGTTACTCACTGTTTTCTTCGTTGGTCTGTCTCTGTTTGCGAACAAGTGGTCGGCCTATTCCCCTGCTTCCCTCTGGCCTGTACATCATCATTAACATTGCCGGGTCTATATCCGTTTGGGTCAGTCCGTTTATACTTCTTAGTTTTTCTACGAGCAGTATGAAGATCCCTTGCCGGTTTGCTAGGCCAGTCTCGGGTTTAGGACAAAAATCTGACCATAGGGAGTCCATCCCCTCTGGCGAACCATGGCCCATGGCCTTGCGGTCATGGTTTCCCAGTCTACACCGCGTGGAGGTGGGGTTGATTTGTGTAGTCTGCGGGTCATTGGTAGGTTACTAATTTTCACTTTTCATCCCTTCTGGGAGAGGCAAGCCGATCCTAGCCCTGCTGGTTGCAGGCCCAGGCGCAGTCCACACCCCTGTGTGTGTGTGTGTGTGTGTGTGTGTGTGTGTGTGTGTGTGTGTGTGTGTGTGTTTGTTTGTTTTGATATTTCATTGCGCAATATAATAACAGTAAAGTCGAAATAATGAACGAACAAACGATCTTTATTTTCAAAAGGTAACAAATTGGACACGCAGGCCCGTCTTACATTCGGCCCTTTCAGTCACTCATCTTTCATTCATAAATTGTGCATGTTACATTCACATAAGAAAAGAAAACATTGCCAAATGGATTCGGTAAACATACACAATGCATATTACCGTGTTATGAGACAGGCAGACACACGTACACACGCACATTTATAAACATACATGCACTCAAACATACCTGCATACATACTGACACCATTTGCACAAACTCTCACAGTTATTGATTTACTTGGTTGTTTCGGGATTACTTGCCAGTACATCAACAGCAGCTGAAAATGCTGGTGTTGACTGCAACGTACTATAAGGGATACGCAACAAAATTCGGGATTTGAAATTTAAATATTGAGCACAACCCACAGTTATGCTCACACTCAATAACATACAAATACACACTCCCTTGCATACACTGCATGCATGCACACATACCCACACAAACATATACACATACATACACGAACAAACACACACTTACACACGCACTTACACACCCGCTCATCCACACATATACACACATCGCACACATATACACACATACACGCACATACACACTCATACACACCCATATACACACATACACATATGTACACACTTAAACAGACATACATATACAAATATACACACATACACGCAGACACACATACACATACATACACACATACACACATGCAAACACATACGTACACATGCACACAAAAACACAAACCCGTTTAAACACACACAAACACATACACCCATATAAACACACACACACACACACACACACACACACACACACACACAAACACAATACACACATCCACCTATACACCCACATATATACTCACACATCTAGACACATACACGCTGTCTCACATAATCACTAAACTAATATGAACACATTCCCACACTTCACACACACATACACTGACGATCATCGTGAGTATCGAGAGCATAATGAAACAATGTTGTGGTTGAAATGAGAAAATGTGTCATTTAAATCAATAGAATTAGCATAGTAGTAGTAAAGGTACGAGATATTGGTGTAGTAGTAGTTATTGTTGTAGTAGTAGGAGTAATGGTAATTGTAGTAGTAATGGCAGCAGCAGTAATAGTGGTGGTATTAGCAGTGGTGGTTAAAGTGTAGGTTATAGTGGTGGTAATAGTGATGGTTGTGTGGTGGTAATTGTGGTGGTAGTGGTGATTTTACTAATGTTGGTAGATGTGATTTTATTAGTGGCGGTAATAGTGGTGGTAATAGTGATGATAATAAAGGTGGTTATAGTGGTGTTAGTAGTAATTTTAATAGTGGCGGTAAAAATGGTGGTAATAGTAGTAATTTACATCGTACCAATGGTGGAAATAGTAGTAATATAAATTTTACCATTGGCAAAAATAGTAGAAATATAAGTTGTACCAGTGGTAAAAATAGTAGAAATATAAACTTTACCAGTGGTGGTAATAGTAGTAATAGAAGTTGTACCAGTGGTGCAAATAATGGTAATATAAATTGTACTAGTGGTGGTAAGAGAAGTAATGTAAATTGTACCAGTGATGGAAATAGTAGTAATATAAATTGTACCAGTGGTGGTAATAAAAGTAATATAAATTGTACCAGTAGTGGTAATAGTAGTAATATACGTTGAATCAGTGGTGATTATATTGTAGTAATATAAGCTGTACTAGTGGTGGTAATAGTAGTAGTATACATTGTACCAGTGGTGGTAATAGTAGTAATATAAGCTGTATCAGTGGTGGTAATAGTAGTAATATACGTTGTATCAGTGGTGATTATATTGTAGTAATATAAGTTGTACTAGTGGTGGTAATGATAGTAATATAAGTTTTACTTGTGGTGGTAATAGTAGTAATATACATTGTACCAGTGGTGGTAATAGTAATAATGTAAGCTGTACCAGTGGTGGTAATAGTGGTAACACAAGAATGTTACATGTGTTGATGATAGTGATTGTAAAAGAATCAATATAAGTGACATTAATTATGGTGTAGTACTAGCACTATATTTTTTACCAGTGGCTGTAAAGTTAGTAAAGGACTTTTATCCACGCCTTTAGACGAGTAGGTATATATTTCTAGTCTCATGTTTTATATACCACTCGACACTCTATGCGGGATATGGTAAAATGCATACCAGCCACACTTACTTCCCATAATTTTTCCTGGTACCAATTTATTGTTGGATTGACATGGGAGTTAAGATTAATTAAACCACACAGGGAGATTTGAACAGCTAATCACCTGGCCTGCAAAGCAAGCAAGCTAGCTACTGCATCACATCGGTTCTCCAAGGTTGACGATGTTAGGAGTGGAATCGTAGTAGTTTCAGGAGATAAAAGAAATATAAGTGTTAAGTCACAAGTGATTTGAGGTTGCTGGAAAGCAGGAAGAAAACAGAAGAAAGCGATGAGTAGCGACATAGTGAAGTTGAGGAAAAAGTAAAATACTTGTAGCTGGAGGAAGACCTCAGGTGGAGGATGTGAATGTTATGTTTAACAAGAAGGAATAGTTGTACATGCAGAAGAAAAGAATAATTGAACACGAATAAAACACGACGAAGAAGGAGAAAAACAAGGTTATTATAAAAATAACATACGGAAAGAAAATATAAAACTAAGGTGTCTGTATTGACTCAACACCACAGACTGTCATAATTGTCAAGATACTGCCTTTTCGTCATCACAGATTAAAGAAACAAAGAGCACACTAAACTTTTACTTAAACACAGAATTCTGCCACACTGATAAAGCCGATTTTAAAAAAAAAACGCTCAGGTTTCTTGTGATCATACATGGGAAATGGATTTGTGCACATCAAAGACAATATTGATTTTAAGACTGCCTTAAAGAGAATGTAGTTCACAGATAATTGATCTCTTTGTTAGGCAAGTCCTGTTTTCAGGGTATCCGCAAATACATGACAAACTGTCAACATAAATGAAATGGTAACTAATCTTTATTCATATCAGTTGGTTTAAAGTAGATTCACTTCGTATAGTTGACTTTTTAAAAAAGTCGTCTGTTGTAAAATGTTCAAAATATGTTTTGAATTTATTTAGCATATTTTGCTCTCTATTTCTGTTCGTGAACTTGTGGATACCGTGACTGAACACAGGACTTGTAGAACCAAGAGATAAATTATCTGTGAACTACCTTCTCCCCCAGGACCTGCTGGTGTGTGGGGAAAACAAATAGATGAAAGACTGGCTGAAGCAATCCCGCTGCGTGGGGTATTGATGCATGATATGGCAGACGTGGTCAGGACCCTTTTGGGATCGCGTGTTTGGTGCAGAAGAACAGATAGATGTTCACAGCTTGGAGAACATTGTGCTGCAAGGAGTGACCAGAAGATACGACCGTCACTCAGGACATTGAGGAGAGGCTAGACGGACATATAATCCGACTGCTACTGGTACCATTAGTATTGAAACTCTCCGCTGGTTGTTGCAGATGTTGAAGGATCACGTATGAGTATGTCCTGAATGATGTGATGTCGGTTCTTGACTCAAAGCAAAGTGGTAGACATAATTTTGAGAAACCTCGTATTTTGCTCATCTTTGTATGCGCGTAAAAACTAACAGACACCTCTTAGAAGCAAAAAGACAACACTTAGAAACTAAGACTCAACACTACACATGTTTATTGGAAAGCATATATTCTACTTTTCAAAAATAAAGTGTGTTCACTCTTTCGCTATTTAATCTAAATGCTGTTATTGTTTCAAGTGTCGCTTTCCAATTTCTTTTGTATCTGAAATATTGGATTTATTATATACTGTATTATCCAGCCTTGTTGTTTGTTTGTTAACGCCTTGTGCATTATTAGCGGTAATATGTCTGAAAAGAACCAACATAATCATGTTTCTAGCGTACTTATTTTAGCTAATTAATTGCTATTATTTTACATATATCGATGAAAAGAAACACAATGACAGAAAATCAAAGAGCTCGACAGCGAGAGAAAGAGAGAGAGAGAGAGAGAGAGAGAGAGAGAGAGAGAGAGAGAGAGAGAGAGAGAGAGAGAGAGAGAGAGAGAGAGAGAGAGAGAGAGAGGATAACAAGATACACTACAAATACACTACACTTGGACAGCACTTAGAAGCTAACAGTCGACACTTAGAAGTTAACAGATAACACTTAGAAACTGAAAGACAGCACACAGAAACTAACAGACGACTCTTAGAAAAAAAAACAAGACAACACGTAGAAGCTAAGACTCAACACTTCAGAGTTTTAAGAGAACACTTGGAAATTAACAGACAACACTTAGCAGTTAAAAGGCAACACCAAGAAACTAACAAACATCACTTAGAAGCTAAATGACAACACGCAAAAACTAACAGACACCTCTTAGAAGCAAAAAGACAACACTTAGAAGCTAAGACTCAACACTTGGGAGTTTTAAGACAACATTTATAAATTAATACACATCACTTAGAAGCTAAATGAATATGAGCTTGCGGTTTCCAACATGGAGGATAGGCGTTTGAGCTGTTAAGGCCTCTTGAGTGTTTATGCTTGTGGCTACTGTTTGCTTAAGCATTTTCCTCATGTTGGATTGGTAGTGCATGGTTCGGTCGCCCTGCTAGTAAGTTGAGTGCGTGGAGCGACACTGTGGGCTATGAATGTCGTGTCGAGTATTTTACATCTGTCAGCGGTTGTTTGTAGAGTGAACTGCATGTTTAGAAAAATGGCGGCCGGCAGGTCGCTGAACTAACTAGGTTGCCTTATGCAGTAATGCGTGGCTGCTAGTTTTCTAGTGACTGCCGATTACATCGACGATGAAGTGTATGTTTTCGTGGCGGACTTTTGTGTTGGCATTCTGGCAGCGGCATTATGCATATTATACATGTTCGGGCAGTTGGTTTGTCGAGAATCCAGTTTGTTCCACTGTTCACATGGGGCAGTGAGGAACATTTTGTATGATATTCACTGGCACGGGAACGGGGCATAATGGGACGACCCATTGCCGTGAAATTGGAACCGCGACTAACTAACTAACTAACTAACTAAATAACTAACTAACTAACTAACTAACTAACTAACTAACTAACTAACTAACTAACTAACTAACTAACTAACTAACTAACTAACTAACTAACTAACTAACTATCTTAGAAGCTAAATGAAAACTCTTAGAAACTAACAGTCAACACTTAGAAGCTTAAAGACTTTAAGAAAATAGTTGTGATACTGTTAGAGATCAAAGAGAAAAAACTGCCACACTTTGAAATTAACAGGACAACACTTATAAGTAATCAGACAATTCTTAAATGTAAGAAATAACACATCTAAAACACACGAGCCTAACAATGGAAGTAACCCACATACAACACTTATAGTAGGTACTGTATTGATTCACAGTCGTGTATTGGATACTAACGGCTAAACCCTATACCTAGATACATCCACCATCCACCACCCGGTGCACGCGTCTAGCAACAGACCTGTCTTCTGCCCCAGGCCCTGTGTATCCCAGATCATACTTTCAATGCGACTCTTTGCGGTCAGAGCTGTTGCCATGACACTTAACGGGGTTAGATTCTGAAAGATGAGCTCTTGCTTTGGAAGCAATCGGAAACATATGACAGGTTGAGTGTGTGCATGCTGTAATATTGTTCCATGTGTAGTGCAACCACATTTAGAATCTATCAGAACTAGAAAATATAGAATTGAATGAACTTCAATGTCCGTTACGTAGGTTCGACAGCAAATGATAATCTTCCATCAGCAGTGTTACTTCGTCAAGACCACTGCCGTCTTATATAATTCCCAAGAAAGAATCAGTCATTCAAGAACAAGTCAGGGCAGACCCATACCACAAGCTGCCATTGAGGTGTGACGTGTTAGGCCTTGCATATTTTAGGCCACAACGTATCAGGTGTGATGAGTAGTTCCATTCCTAGCGGCGTTTTCCTAGAGTAGCAGACTCTCTCTCTCTCTCTCTCTCTCTCTCTCTCTCTCTCTCTTTATCTCTCTCTCTCTCTCTCTTTCTCTCTCTCTCTCTCTCTCTCTTTATCTCTCTCTCTCTCTCTCTCTCTCTCTCTCTTTATCTCTCTCTCTCTTTCTCTCTCTCTCTCTCTCTCCACCCCTCACACACACGCACACTCACATACACATACACACAAGCACCCCCCCCTCTCTCTCTCTCTCTCTCTCTCTCTCTCTCTCTCTCACCCCCCCCCCCCCCCCCAAAAAAAAAAAAAAAAAAAAAATGAAAATTTTCTATGTCAACCCCAGAACGTAATGATTAGTCTCATTAGTCTCTGCTGAGGACCGAATCTGGGCAATTGCGTGGCAGGCACCCACGAGTGGAAGATTTCAGAAACGCTTTACTTGGTATTGTCTCGGGAATCTCGGGGGCTTCATGGATAGAATCAGAAACGCATGCTGACAGTATATAGTGAAAGACAGTGTTCAAGTCCTATACAGAGCATGTATCCATGTGAGTTAGTTGCATATCCTTTACACGACGTCACAGTCAACTAAGGCATTTTATGGCTGTTTGTGCTTTCTTGGCAAGATTAAGGCTCAGTAGTTTACCATTGCTTTCTGAACGACCGACACTCATAAGATTTTATAAAAACCAAGAGCAAGACGATCTGCTCCTAAATCTCCCTCATATGTATTTCAAACCCGGTATGGGAGGATTGCAAATTGCGTTCGTAATCAGCCGAAGATAACTGTTTTGCTAGGGAAGATTTTCTTATATTTTAAAGCGGTTTACCGGTCGTGGCATATGCATTATTGAAAAGGTTATCGGCTCCTGAATTACAAAATTCATTAAAGCATGTCTGGCATCACAGTTTATTATGGCATGGAGTGTATTGTGTAATCACTTAGAACGAGACACATCTCTCAGTGGAGTTTTAGCCGAGGCGAAGACGATGGGCCTGCATTTAATGGACAGGAAAAAGGGATTTAGAAAGCTCAGTATAATATTGTTATGATATCTTCACTTTACATTAAAATAAAGAAGATGAAATTCAAGTGAGAGATTAAAAATAGCAAGTCTCTCCTTCTTAATTGTGTGCGATAAGCACTTTAAATGTTACACTTCCTGCAGAAACAGATGGAAAAAAAAAATGTATAACATTAAATATATGGAAACTCTCAAGAATGTTTGTTGGTGTTATGAGGAAAAATCAGTTGTAAAACGTATTTGTCATGAACCTCGAGTGCTCGTGTTAGTCATTTAACGGGGACAATCGTACAATCGTAGATACGAGATTTCATGGCAGAACTTCAGGAATAACTCAACACCAGTAGTTACATAATGTAATAGTTTAATGAAAAATAACATAAAATCGTGGTCAAGTTACCCATCAACCATTCTTGACGAGACTGCCCTGTTGAGTGGTATCTCTAATGACTCGAGCAGACGACACCGTCTCCTACACAGCGCAGATATTGGTGGTGTTTGATGCGCCTCTCAGACGATACTATACCGATATCACACCAGTGACCGTGCCATCCTGTACAAGACATGTCTGTAGATTTCCACCTCATTGTTAACTGAATAAATGCCATGGGATGATTGTCTATTGCTACTTTCGGTATTTGCCATGAGCTTAAATATCCCCGTAACGTTGTCATTGCGGTTTTTGTATAACCTGTCTCTACATATTAACAACTTTTAAGTCATAACTGCGACACATCTTTACTTATCATTTTTCGCCATCCATGTTTGTTTGCACTGAATCAGCTAAGTAAGCTCAACATTCTCACTATGGTGTGCAGACGGCACTGTCGTAATGTTCCTTTTTCCTTGTCTAAAACAAATGGCTCAAGACAGCAACTTGTTGTTTAGAACTGTCCATGAAGAATACACCGATCTTGTTGTTTTTCAATAGTCTCCTTCTTAAATGTTACAGATATATCTAATACTTAATTGTTCACAGTTACATTTCACTACATCCATTTCTGTACCTAACAAATACAGCTGATCTTTGTCGAAGCTAAACCCTGAGTGACGTCTTTTCGTCTTTTCCCCTGCTCAACTCCAATGTTCCGTTTCCCAATGCTTCCCCAGTGGCCTGCATAGGGCGACACCCCTAACCTGAACTTGTAATCTTTCACCTTGTCTTTGTTAATTATTCTTCTGATCTAGTTGTCTGTTAACTCTAGTCGTGTTTTGTTTTCACTTCTAACCTTGACTCGGTCTGTCATACATCTATAAATATAAATACGTATTCATTCACACAAACATTATCGTACGTGACATTCTTATGATTCTTAGTCGTACATCTTCAGGCGAGAAATTAATACAGTCTGTCAAACCTCGGTTTCCGTTGATAATCCCACCGAAAATAATCGGCGAATTCCGAAACCGACGAAAACTGAAGCATTATTTCCAAATGAATCTATAGAAATCCAATTAATTCGTTCTAGCTACTCCAAAATAAATACCAAAAGCACATTTCATAGAGAATAAATAAAGTCTTTTATCTTTCGACCCCTAACTTGTGCCTAGTAACACTATGTATGCCAGCGCGCCTGTTGAATTTTTCAAACCATCCTCTGCTGGCCTTAAAATCACTATGTAAATTAACACTCGTCTCAGGCATTTTGTTAATGAGATCCGCATACAACAGTCTGGCCTTTTCACATATGACTGCCTCCGAAACAGAATCGCCATCTAACAGCTTTTGATTTATCTAAATTAATAATAACTATTCGACATCTTCAATTGTTTGCGATCTCTGTTTCGTTAGCACATCCACGCCTTTCGCTACATTAGCTTCCTTTAATGATTTCTTTTTCGCCACAATGGAACTTATAGTAGATGGCGAATACATTCGGTCGATTTCAGCAATCTTAATGCTGCGCTCGTATTTTATTATTAGCAAGTGATGCTCACACAATGAAAATAACGCCAGACTGACCAGAAGAACGAGTGGGAGCTTTGTTTTCTCAAAATTAGCAGCGAGCTCACGTGGGTACGTTGACAAAATCCGAGGCTACCGACAAAAACCGAGACAAAGTTTTCGAGGAAAAAAATCGACGAAAACCGAAGGCAACGAAAACCGAGGTTTGACTATATCCAAAGAAAGTAAAAGGCAACTTGAGCTTGTTGACATCTCCATAGAATGTGTCTTAAAAATGAGCGGTTGCAGGCCAAACTAGTTTTCTCTATTATGCATATATTGGACACTCTATCAATACATGTAGCCGGTCTCTCTGGCCGAGGGGTTACACCACTTTCTCCGTAATCCCGTTTATCACGCAGAGTTTCGTAGCGGGCGAGAAATGGAAGCGGTTCTACCCCCGCTGGTGACTTGCGGGATAACTGAGCGGGCCGCTCAGAAAGCGTAATATTGCCAAGAAATCAACAGACAGCTGAAAGATGTGCTGTTGACAGCGATGTCCTGTAAAGGATATGCGAATAAAAGAAAAAAAATTCAATACATGTGCATCTGCCATTTTACCAGTTTCATAAATATATTCGTCAGTAGCTCCTACCTTTCGATAATGGACCATGTATTTTAGGACAACTGGAAAACTTAATGGCAAAACAGCCAGAAAAAGACACGGAGAGAAATAGCTAGACGATGTGACAAAATAGCACAGTTATGAACACAGACCTGATTCAAATACTCTGGTGATTCTATGAGATGACAAATCATCATCGCACAAACCTATCGGTATGGCGCGTGATGATAATGATAGTGTACGATTCTCCACTGCTCCAAACTCTAAGCACATTAAGTAAATAAATAAATAAATAATTATTATTCCACGAATAGACTTCCTAAGAACACCTTCAAACATTATATTCTCTATCCCCATTAACACACTTCTAATAATAATAATAAAATAATAAATGAGATTACAGCCGCGGATTACTGTGTCTTGCCAGGACAGATTTTCTTATATTGTAAAGCGGATTCCCAGTCTTAGCATATGCATTATTGACAGGTTTATCGGCCCCGGAATTACGGAATTCATTAAGGCATGTCTGGCACCACAGTTTATTATGGCATGAAGTGCATTGTGTAATCACATGGAACGAGACACATCTCCCAGAAGAGTTGCAGGCTAGGCCAAGACGATGGAATTGAATTTATCAAACAGGGAAAAGGGACAGTTCAATACAATCTTTCTGACAATCTGTGTGTGTGTGCGTATGTGCGCGTGCGTGCGTGCGCTTGTACGCGCGTGTGTGCGCTTGTGTGCGCGCGCGTGTGTGTGTGTGTGCACAAATCAGATGAACATGAGACACGAAATTAATTCACATTATTTTCCTATTTAAGTGTGTGCGACAAAAACTGTAAATCTACCATCGTTAATTATTTATTTGATAGTACAGATTTTAGCCTGCTCTGTCGGGAAGGAGTTATGAGCGCAGTTCGTAATCCCGCGTACCGCGTTCGAAACACATCTGAGGACGATTTGGCAGCAGACAGCCTTGCGTTGGTTTTTTTTCATGGTATGGGTGCCGGTCGTTGAAAAAGCAATGGCAAACTACTGAGCGTAAACTTGCCAAGAGATCACAAACAGCTAAAAATGCTGAGGTTAAGTGCGACGTCCTGTAAATAATTACAGCATGTGTTATCTATCTATCTGTCACAAGATTCCAAGAGATCCTAAGATCTAATCTCGGATAGTTCACTATTGTAGAACATATATTGAAAGATAATTTTCCTAACCTATCCTTGACACTCTCAGGCAGACGATTTCACAATATCAACACTTAGGGGAATGCTGCACATTGATTATAGAAGTGTGGAATAGGTAGATAGTTTAGACAAACTCATAAAACAAGATCAGAATCAGACTTAAGATAGACCACTCACGACACAAGTTCCCATTCTTTCAGTGAATCAACAAAAGAAACGTGGATTTGGAAAGCTCAATACAGTTTTTCTTATGGTATCTACACATTAAATTAAAACAAAGAAAGTGAAATTCAAGTGAGAGATTTAAAATAACGTCTCTCTTGTTCTTAAATGTGTGCTACAAACACTTTAAATGAGACAATTCTTACAGAAACAGATAATAACCGAAAATTGATAACATAAAATATTTGGAAACACTCAAGAATATCTGTTGTTGCTATGAGGAGAAATAAGTCATACAACTTTTTCTTCTTCGCACATCTTCAGGCTCCAAAATTAATATATTAAAAGAAAACAATAGTCAACTTGAGCTTGTTGACATCTCGATAGAATGTGTCTTCAACATTAGAAGTAGGCCAAACTAGTTTTCTTTGCTCTGCATGTGTTGGACACTTCATCAATACGCGTGCAGTTGCCATTTTACCAGTTCTCCAGCTGCATTCATCCGTAGCTGCTATGTGTAGATTACGAGACAGGTCTTTCGGGACAACTGGCAAAAGAGCCAGAGAAAGACACGGAGTGAAATGTCTAGATGATATGACAACATAGCACAGTCATGTACAAATACTCCGGTGATTGTCTGATTGACCAGTCTCCTTGACCGACCAATCTGTCTGTCTGCCGTCTCTCTCTCTCACTCTCTCTCTCTCTCTATTTGACATCCTCCCTCTCTCCCTCCCCCCCCAACCTCCCTCCCTCCCTCCCTCCCTGTCTGTCTGTGTATCTGTCTGTCTGTCTGTCTGTCTGACCAGTCTATTGACCGACCAATCTGCCTGTCTGCCATCATACTGTTTGCAATCGATCTGTCTGTCTGCTTTTATGTCTGTCTCTCTGTCAACCTCTCTGTTAGCCCTTCCGACCGTCCGTCAGACTAATCCCCCCCCACTCCCCGCCCGCCGGTCCGCCTTTGTATGCCTGCCTAAACCGACTCAGCCATACACCCGTCCGCCTTTGTATGCCTGCCTAAACCGACTCAGCCATACACCCGTCCGCCTTTGTATGCCTGCCTAAACCGACTCAGCCATACACCCGTCCTTCTGCCACTCTGTTGGTTGTTCGCTGTTTCTATTTACCTTTATCTTTCTGTCGGTTTGTGTAACCATCCGCCGTCTATGTGTCTACATCGCCGTCCTTCCGCTTGTTCATCCGTTCGACCGTTAGCCATAATGCCCATCAATATATTGTTGGCTTCTTTGAATTGTATTCGTGTGTAACTGTGTATACCAAATATTACGCACTTCAAACGTTTTCAACACTAAAAGAGAGCCTACATATTACTAACATTAATAGTAAACATTCACAAGACTTTCTGTAACACAAGTGATGTTTTCGTCTGTAACAATCTTGTTCACCTGCGTCTATGTATATTCACAAAGACAACTAGCTTTAGTCTTAAAAACATTTGCACTAGGCTATTATGCTTTAATAGATCGATAGTTTTACCAAACTGCATGGCACTAATCAAACTGTACATACAGAAAGTTTTATCCTAGTGTTAGGGAAACAAAAATGGTAACTAACAATGATATTCTCATTGACAACTTTCGGGTATTTTGCATATTTTTCGTTTGTCTTAAATCCCCTTGTGGCACAACGGTTAATGAGACATCGAAGCCATTGCTGGCCATAGGGATTTTCAAAAGGGCAGCTCTCACGTTCCGGCTTTGCAAGCCAAAATTGAATTTTCTCCAAAAAGTTGGAGCTAGTCATTAAAATTCAAACGGAGATAATGTGGTTTGTTACTGTTAAGTGCTAAAATAAAGTTCAGGTTGCCTTTGGTGATGGGGGTGGAATGGGAAAAGGCAATTTGAATGTGGTTAGAAGCGAAAGGACAAACATTCTAATGCATGAAGTGATTATAGGGTTAGTTTTCTTAAATAGATATCCATAGTACGGTAATACCCAAGGAGATTTAGTATATAGATTATGGAAAAGATCAGGGCGTCAAAGTGATATGATAAACAAATATTTACATACACTAATGCCTGCATTTTTAGCGCATTATGTTTTGCCTCTTCGTTGGTTAGTCACTCACCTCTTTTAACCGGCACACTAATATCCCATTCGCCTAAAGAGTGGGAGACATTGAATGGCATTGACAGAGGAAGTAGAGAATGAGTGTTATTCTTCAGAGGATCAGGCTCCGACCCAGAGTCTGACCCTTCACCGGCGTTGTCTTCCTGGAGCACGTCCCTCGATCTCAATTTCTCACATGGTGTCTTCGATGTTCCTAACTCCTTCATACAGGATGCCAGCTGATAGTTGGCGAACCATAAACGATTGCTCAAATGGAGTGCGGCATTATCAATTAGGCGGTTCACGTCAGTTTTGAGCAAACAGAAAGCATTCATGTTAAATGTAAAATTACCTTGGAGATAACAGATGTTCCACACTCGAACAATACCTCTGACTATGTGGTTTAATTCTTCTAACTTAAATGTTATTCAATTATTCACGCCATATGATATATAACTGCAGTATGCACCTGATGAGTTGCAGCGAAATATGCCAGACAATAAATCGTGCAACATATTGTTTGTGACTTCTGTGTTTAAATTAACTAAGGGAATACATTGTTTTGAATTTCTAAATATTGTCATTTCATATATTTCCCCAGCACCAATTCTAAATATTGTCATTTCATATATTTCCACAGCATCAACTCTAAATATTGTCATTTCAGATTTGCCGAATGCAATCTTTTAAACGAATGTCTTTACATTTCCCCAACGCTGAGTTTAAGTGTTGTTTCTGGATTTTTCCCTAACACCGTCTCTAAATTTCCTCACTCCATAGCTCCCTAACTCCGACTTTAAATTTCTTCACTTTACATTTTCCTAACGCCACCTCTAAACTCCTTCACTTCACATGTTCATAACATCACTTCTAAATTTCCCCAGTTTATATTTTCTAAAGTATTAGAGTAGTAAAGTCAACTTCATTGCACCGGCTTTAACAGCATCTGATTCAGTCACTTTTCGCAAAACTACATACCATTTACACCATATTTTTCATTTCCATTAGCTGATCTGTTCTCCTCACACTTTCAAGCCCTGTTTTTAGCTATTTGATCTCCTCATGTCTCAGTGTTATCCCACTTTCTTTCCTCGCTATTTTCAAACGATTTCCCCATATCCTTTCCCCACAAACTAAAGATATCGCTAATCATATTCTATATTTTTAAAACAACAACTATCATCGTTTCTCTTGTTTTTCTCAACACCGTCATCAATTTTCCTCTGTCAGTATCTCTCAGTTTTGTTTGCACCTCTCTCCCCCGGGGTTTTTTCTGCCACCTCACAATTTTCTTTGAACTTTCAAGGGCAGTGACTAACACATGAATGTTATTAACGGATTTTCGCGTTTATTAATTATAACGAAAGACCAAGTTCCTGCCTCATGCCCTGTTTCTTGCTTGTCCCTTTATGGCAAATATTCAACAATGATTCAATAGATTTATAAAAATTTATGGACAGGAGCTGCAGACACTACGTTAATTCGAGAATCTAGGGTTTGTCAGAATTGATGAAGGGGATAGGAGCGGCTGGCCGAATGGCTAGAATGCTAGGTTCTCCTTCCAGAGAAACGGGTTCGAATCCTCGGTAATGTGTGGATTTATTTCTTTGGGGGGAAGCAATGAAAAACCCCAACCTGCACAGTCCGTGACGACTGTACTAGCCAGGCGGCCTTAATTCCTCAGGCTCAAGATCCCGTGTCTTATACCGCAAGGTAATATAGACAGTATATGACAGATGAAGGGTCGAGAGGAGAACCAACAGTACGAACTGGACATCCCCACAACACGACTCCTGCTACATGACTTGTTCTGTGTTTGCTTTGTATCACGGAAGTCCAGAGTCACATAACTACAACAACTGGACATCTCTGTACACATCTCTGTATGAGTATTGGGGGGGGGGGGGGGGGGAAATTTGTTGATATCCTTTACAGGATGTCGCTGTCAACCCCAGCATATTTGGTTGTATGTGATTTCTTTGCAAGTTTACATTCTCATCTAGTTGTTCTGTTCTCATCTAGTAGTGTGCAATTGCTTTCTGAAAGACCGGCACTCGCACCATTAGCCAGCATCAAAGCGGTCTCTTTCTAAATCTCCCGCTGTGTGTTTCTAACGCGTTATGCGGGATTACGAATTGCCTTCCTAACACGTTGGCTATAGCACCGACTGATTGTGAAACATGGACATTAAATGGTGAACTAGTAATCTAGGCAACGTAGATGAGATTCCGTTGACATCTCCGCATCTCCCTGTGAGTGTGAAACATGGACATTAAATGGTGAACTAGAAATCTAGGCAACGTGGATGAGATTCCGTAGACATCTCCGCATCTCTCTGTGAGTGTGAAACATGGACTTTAAATGTTGAACTAGAAATGCCCCCTTGTTCAGTAGTCGACGAACAGTGTCTGTTAAATGCCATCCAACTGAATCTGCTTTGCTGCACTTTCCATTCTGTCATAGACAGTCTTCAACGCATTAGTCTTTTTATAAAGTGTCCAAATCGCCCAGAGGAGCGGCATCAGACAATCTATCTGCCTGTTCATTTTCCCATTGCGTGCTCTGGGAAGCATATGCACAATATACCTGCATGTAGAGGGATGAGTGGTCTCGAGGTATGGTGTCCGCCTCGAGTACTGGAGGTTCAAACCGCGGTGAGGGCGGGGATTTTTCACGTGAATTTCTAGTAACAAAATTTCCCCTGGTCTCTGGGTAGTGAGATCGGACGCCCGTGTGTATTGTTGCGCACGCAAAAAATCCCTTGGTAATTGGAAATCGAAAAAGAGTAGCCTAAAGGCTCTGCCCGGGCAAAATTTCGAGTTCAAAATATTCCTTAAGTGTTTCAGGATCCTCGCCGCTGCTACGGGGTTTGTGCACTGAGCTGAGAAACTCCGCACTCAGGCTAGAGTTACGAGTAGAACGGAACAGTTATGGGATACACCCATGTGCCGCGATGTTGATCCGTCGACTAAACAAAACTAAATTAAACCTGCATGTAGTTAGAAAGAGAAATAGTCTGACTTGGCCAAACAGATTCTGTGAATAAATACGTAATCTTTAAATTATACATAGTATGTGAATTATACAGATTTTGAAATTAGAGCTTTCATTCATAAACATCATCATCATTAGGTTTGTCAGTCCAAAGACACGTGCTGACAACCTCCGATGAAATCACTTCACTGTTCCATATTCTAAGCAATGCTTACATGGCCTAATCTAAACCGCGGATTAAACACTGTACGCCAAGCGACAATTTCTATTTAGGCATAGCAAAGTAAGTAACAGAATGTTCCTACAAAATCTATGCTAGGGATGCCATACCTGGACAATGACAGAAAAAGAGAAAAGAAAAACCACAACAACAAAAATGAGATTCCTGAGAAAAATAAAAATGTATCAAAAAGGGAGTAAACCATAAATGAAGAAATCAGGACTAAAGTGGGGGTTATAGCTGAGATAGATTTCACCAGAAAACATCAATTTAAATGGTTTGGGCACGTAACTAGATTACCCGCTAACAGCACATCACAACATGCAACGATGTACAGACCAAATGGAAGCAGAGGAAGGGACCGGTCGCCAAAACTATGGACAGAGGGAATTGCAGAGTCCATGGAAATCTCGATATATAAAGCCCATAAACGGGCACTTTCCCGCTTTTTAAGCTTCACTTTGACACCGCAAGGTAGAAGAGGAACAAGATGAGATTTGTAAAGCTCAATCCGAACTCGATATATGATATGGTCACAACCACTTCCTGGTACCCACTGTCAATTTAAAGAAATAACTTCCATGTTGGGCGTCGAACGCATATCCACCGGACCGACAACCACAGCCTAAAGCGGCTCCCTAATTTAGGCAATATACCATACATTAGAAAGGAAAAACGGGGGTGGGGTGGAAGCGGGGGAGGAAGCTGGTGCTAATTAGGGCAGTAATGGTGATGGTAAACTATACAGACTTCTGGAACTAGATGATCGTTGGCCTATGCTTCATTGGAGTATAACAGGAAGACCATATCCTTAATATGCAACACAATCATCGGAAAGCATATGGTTTTATCTTTGCTGGGATCATTTATCTCTCTCACAATTGTTCTACAATATGCTACACAATCATCGGACGGCATATGGTTTTATCTTTGCTCTAATCATTTATCTCTCTCATAATTGTTCTACAATATGCAACACAATCATCGGAAAGCATATGGTTTCATCTTTGCTGGAATCATTTATCTCTCTCACAATTGTTCTACAATATGCAACACAATCATCGGAAAGCATATGGTTTTATCTTTGCTCTAATCATTTATCTCTCTCATAATTGTTCTACAATATACAACATAATCATCGGACGGCATATGGTTTTATCTTTGCTGGGATCATTTATCTCTCTCACAATTGTTCTACAATATGCAACACAATCATCGGACAGCATATGGTTTTATCTTTGCTCTAATCATTTATCTCTCTCACAATTGTTCTACAATATGCAACACAATCATCGGAAAGCATATGGTTTTATCTTTGCTGGGATCATTTATCTCTCTCACAATTGTTCTACAATATGCAACACAATCATCGGACAGCATATGGTTTTATCTTTGCTCTAATCATTTATCTCTCTCATAATTGTTCTACAATATACAACATAATCATCGGACGGCATATGGTTCAATCTTTGCTGGGATCATTTATCTCTCTCACAATTGTTCTACAATATGCTACACAATCATCGGACGGCATATGGTTTTATCTTTGCTCTAATCATTTATCTCTCTCACAATTGTTCTACAATATGCTACACAATCATCGGGCGGCATATGGTTTTATCTTTGCTGGGATCAGTGGTCTCTCTCATAATTCTACCAAAATGTCTCATTTGGAAAATGTAGTTTGGCTTTATAGCTGCTACCAAAGGAGATATTACTGAGTGTTTTAGGCTGCATCGTTTGTATATCAAAGCAGTGTAAACATGAAGAAGATAGAAACAGAAGAGAAGTGCACGGGAATTGAATAGACAAACTCGTAAGCTTGGGCAAAGTAAATACACAACTGACTCATGCAGGTGGAAATCGATGAGATCCGACTGGAAAACTGGCTAGCCTGTGATGCGAAGAGCTGTCAGTGTCGTTCTGGCACAACCACACCATGTGACGTCCGTGTCCGGGAAATGTGCTAGGGCTTTTCAGTGTTTGATAAAGATTATTAATTCACGGGAACCACATTCACGTATTGATTGGCACTTATATAAAAGACAAATTAGTTGCATATCCTTTACATGACGTCGCAGTCAAAGCCTGAATCTTTGGCTGTTTGTGATTTCATAGCAAGTTTACTTTCAGCAGTTTTCTATTGCTTCCTGAACGACTGTTACTCATACCATTGTATACAAACTAGGGCAATGCGGTCTGCTTCCAAATCACCCACAGCTGTGTTTTGAACGCGATATGCGGGGATAAGAACTGCATTCGTAACCCCCTGACATAGCGAGTAAAGTAGAAATTAAGAGACAGTATAGAAAACAGTAAGAATGAAAGTTATTGGCATGCTGGGGTTTGGTTTATATTCGTACTGGTCGGTCCCAAATATACGACACCGCCTGGTTGAACGACAGACCGGTATCAATGCAAGGACAGCTAGAAATTTTGATCGATGGTGTCAATCAGGGTATTAGAAGCAACTACATTGACATATATTGTGTGTCAGATACAGGGGGTGAACAATGAAATATTTGTTAAACCTTAAACAGAAGAAGGACGGATATTTGAAATCAATTTCGGACTCAGCATTTTTATGAAAGTTAGTTTTCGTCGTATATTATAAAATGAGAACAACATCAAATATCAATATTTTTAAAGACACTATATATATATATATATATATATATATATATATATATATATATATATATATATATATATATATATATATATATGTGTGTGTGTGTGTGAATACACACTGCTAATACTAACGAATTGCCACAGTAGCCTGGAGGAATATCAACGGCAGAGTTAATCCAGAAAACCGAAGACCGAGATCTGTGGAGAGTCATGAACGCCTACGCCAGTCGGCACGGCACTTGATGATGAATACTAACGGAATTCACAAGTTAATCAAGACATATAGTTTCAAAACTATTGAAATCATTTGTAAACCAAACAATATTTAAACATACAATGAAAAAGCAATATATTTATATATACATGTTATCTCCGTGTCATTATTTGTATCAAGCCGATAACTGGGGGGTCACAGTTCACCATCTCCCTCCATCAACACATGTGACCTAAGCCACTGATCAACTCTTCTTTTCTCCCTCCATCAACACGTGTGACCTAAGCCACTGATCAACTCTTC
The DNA here is from genome assembly GCA_963921405.1 of Cepaea hortensis. Taxonomy (NCBI): domain Eukaryota; kingdom Metazoa; phylum Mollusca; class Gastropoda; order Stylommatophora; family Helicidae; genus Cepaea; species Cepaea hortensis. Next base: position 59,330,086 of record OY992892.1, on the reverse strand, counting down.
TATATGCCATGTTGCCACACCAACTTGGCATTTGTCTATTTACCCTTACCAAATTGACAATAATTAAATAATATTCTGCATTTAATAAGGCTGTTGAGGATAACCACTCTTTAAATTTCAAATTAGGAAGATCGAATTTGTTTTGAATATATTTTATTATATTAAAAAAAAACAAAAAACAACTTTATCTGATTGTGTTATTAAAATGTAATATATGTAAGAATGCCACAATTACTGCGCTATTAAATGTTTTCGTTTTAAAAAAAATGATACAGCTAACTTATTTTCAGCCTATATTTTTTTATTTTACTTAAGATACCAAAGATGGGGTGTGCATTGTCATGCCTCTCCACTACTCACTGTTACCTGAAATTTTAATTAAGTATATGTTACTTCACCCATGTCTTGACAGAGGCCATAAAGAAAGCAAAGAATAGTAAGAGTAGAACGTACCATACATATTGTAATAAGCGATCAAGGCTATAAACTTTCAGCTGCTAAAGCCAACCAATCATAATCAATCAATCAATCAATCAATCAATCAAGCAATCAATCATGTGCCATGCCGGAAAGCGTGGGCGGTCATGACTCGCCATTTTACTCGATCACCAGAGGCGTGGATCAGCTCCGTGTTCCTGTCTCGATCATGCCACATGGCCAAGCATCCAGGTATTTACTTCTCGGTCTTCCCCTTGTTCTGTTCCCTATGATCTTGCCAGTTGTCGCTAAGTTCTCCAATCCATTTCTTCTCATAACATGTAAAAAAAATGTTTACTATCTACGTCTAATTTCTCAAATCAATTTACGATTTTCATTTGTCTCCTGTAGTACTTGGTTATTGGTTTTTCTGTCTGTCCATGGTATTCTTTGCATTTTCCTCAGAAACCACATTTCTGCAGCAATCAGATGTTTTTAAGCTTGACTGCTCATTGTCCAAGTTTCACATCCATACAAAAGGACAGGCTCTATGTAGCACCTCAACACTCATTTTCTCGTTTCAATTGACATCTTTTTATTGGTCAGTATGTTTTTCATCTTGCTAAAGGCTACTTTCGCCTTGGCGATTCTTGTTCTAATCTCTACAAGGCATCTCCCATCAGGTGTTATGACTGTTCCGAGATAATTGTACCGATTCACTTATTGAAGAATATTCCCATTTACTTGTATATTACATTGTGGTATTTCGTTCTTCCTAGTGACGACCATAATCTATCTTTTTACAATTTAATTCTAATACCAGTTGCTCCTGTGTGCAACAACCGCATCTACTAATTGTTGCAGATCCTGCTCATTGTCTGCAATCAATACTGTATCATCTGCATATCTAATGTTATTGATGTTTCGTCCTCCAGTGCTGACTCCATTTATATCTTCTACAATTCTGAAAATATTTTCACTGTATAGGGAAAAAAGATCTGGAGACGTTACACATCCCTGCCTAACACCTCTCTTAATAGGCTGATATTGTCCCACTTCATTATCAATCTTTATGGCAGCTTGTTGTTTCCAATATATGTTTTTTATAAGTCTAATGTCTTTCCTGTCAATTTGTAGATCTGCAAGCATATCTACCATGTTGACATGTCTAACTCTATCAAAAGCCTTTGTATAGTCAATAAAGCAAAGATGTATATCCCTGTTTACTTCTATAGCACGTTCAATAACTGTTCGCAGCATATACACAGCATTTACTGTACCCTTTCCTTCTACAAACCCACATTGTTCTTCCCCTATTTCAGGTTGTATTTTCTTCCAAACTCTTTGCATGATAATTCGTAGCAACGTCTTTGTGATATGACTCATTATACTAATTGTTCTATGTTGATAACATTCCAAGGCTCCTGATTTCTTTGAGATTGTAATAAATTCAGAATTACATAATTCAGAAGGTTTATGTCCGGTATCATATAATGAGTTTAGCAGTCTGGTGACTTTGATCTGTTCCATATTCTTCTAAAGCTTTAATCATTTCTGTTGTATTGTTATCAGAACCGGGGGCCTTGCCAGCTTTCATATGTTTAAGAACATTTCGAACCTCCATCTTCAAAATTGGCGGTCCTTCATTATTAAATCGAATATCATACTGTTTATCTCTGTTATCATCATAAAGGTTTTTCACATAGTCTGACCATACATGTAGAATCTGATCTTTTTCTATTATGATTTTGCCATCTTTAGTTTTTAGACAGCCTGCCAATCATAAACAGGTCATAAAAATGCCTGGCCTTGATTTGGTTGATGGCTTTCGGTTCAATGCGAGATAAAAGTAGAATTTATATTTAAACAAAGACGCTTTGTTTATATTCATGTCTGTTGCCTAGCTTTTCCCAGGAACATCGTGTGGTCTTCCACTGGCTCTTTTGTCTAGTATTTTCCAGATAAGGCTAATCCCTCTATTCCACCACTTTTATTCACAAGTATTGATATATCTCATAGAAATAAAGGAAAGAAGTAGAGATTAGAAGTAGAGATTCAGGCTGGGAATGAAGTGGGGCAATATCAGCCTATTAAGAGAGGTGTTAGGCAGGGATGTGTAACGTCTCCTGATCTTTTTTCCCTATACAGTGAAAATATTTTCAGAATTGTAGAAGGTTTCAATGCAACAAGAACGACATCATTGCACCTGGTCTTATGTCAAATGGCTCGGTCAATTGTCGCAGGGGTACCTGCTGAAACCGGCGCACAGTGCACGACACCCGTAGCTCCAGTAACGAATTCCGGTGGTCTCCGAAAAACAATGCACCCGTGAACTGAGAGATGGGATACGATAAAGAACCAACGACCTTCGGATCGCGATGCAGAAGGCTTGACGACTCCACCACAGCTTGATACTTCACCACGGCTAGACCACTCTGCCACAACATGACTATTTTACCATGGCTTGACCACTTCATTACGGCTTGACCATTTCAATGGCTTGATCACTTCGCCACTCTTTGACCACTTCATCACGGACTGACCACTTCACAACGGACGAACAAACTTTATTTTCAAACTGTCGCAAATTGGGCACGCAGGCTCGTCTTACATTCGGCCCTTCCAATCACTCATTTTTCGTTCGTCAGTTGTGTATGATACATTCACATAGGAAAAATACATATAGTCAAATGTATCTTGTAAACGTAAACAATGCATATTACCATGTTATGAGACTAGCAGGCAGGCAGATACACGTACACACGTACATTCATGAACACATACATATAATCCTGCATACATACTTACATCATTTACGCAAACTAGCACAGTTATGCACCCACTGAATAACATACAACTACACGCTCCCTCGCATACATATATACTTACTCACAATCACAAACCAACTAACAAAGATTTACTTATACATACATGCATTTATGCATACATACAGACAGCCAATTAAGATGTGATGACGTTAACAAATAGTTGAAAGCTTCGATCTTCTACTTATTGCAGTAGACTGTAATGTCTAGACCAAGAGACATCAGTCTTTTAAGTGAGACTGCATCAGATTGAGATCCTGACCTTCCCGAACTATTGAGTGCATCATCCTTCTCCATGCCATGTTGAAAATATGAAGCCACAGCTTATTTAGTTCAAGATATAGGTAGGCGGGTTAGAGGGGTGATATAAAAAGCTATTCGTTATGAGCTAATTCCATGACTGTATTGATTCATACATACAACCCTCAGGGCAAACATAATAGAGGAAGACCCGAATACAGACGAGAAGATAATTAGAGGCAGGGATGGATAATATGGCGGAGACATGGAGCGAGCTGCAGGAAGATGGAATAGATAGGAAAGGACGGTTTTGTGTGTGTTGGTTCAGGGAATAGATAGGACAGGACGGTTTTGTGTGTGTTGGTTCAGGGAATAGATAGGACAAGACGGCAATGTGTGTGTTGGTTCAGGGAATAGATAGGACAGGACGGCTTTGTGTGTGTTGGTTCAGGGAATAGATAGGACAGGACGGCTTTGTGTGTGTTGGTTCAGGGAATAGATAGGACAGGACGGCTTTGTGTGTGTTGGTTCAGGGAATAGATAGGACAGGACGGCTTTGTGTGTGTTGGTTCAGGGAATAGATAGGACAGGACGGCTTTGTGTGTGTTGGTTCAGGGAATAGATAGGACAGGACGGCTTTGTGTGTGTTGGTTCAGAGAATAGATAGGACAGGACGGCTTCGTGTGTGTTGGTTCAGGGAATAGATAAGACAGGACGGCTTCGTGTGTGTTGGTTCAGGGAATAGATAGGACAGGACGGCTTCGTGTGTGTTGGTTCAGGGAATAGATAGGACAGGACGGCTTTGTGTGTGTTGGTTCAGGGAATAGATAGGACAGGACGGCTTTGTGTGTGTTGGTTCAGGGAATAGATAGGACAGGACGGCTTTGTGTGTGTTGGTTCAGGGAATAGATAGGACAGGACGGCTTCGTGTGTGTTGGTTCAGGGAATAGATAGGACAGGACAGCTTCGTGTGTGTTGGTTCAGGGAATAGATAGGACAGGACGGCTTTGTGTGTGTTGGTTCAGGGAATAGATAGGACAGGACGGCTGTGTGTGTGTGTTGGTTCAGGGAATAGATAGGACAAGACGGCTTTGTGTGTGTTGGTTCAGGGAATAGATAGGACAGGACGGCTTTGTGTGTGTTGGTTCAGGGAATAGATAGGACAGGACGGCTTTGTGTGTGTTGGTTCAGGGAATAGATAGGACAAGACGGCTTTGTGTGTTTTGGTTCAGGGAATAGATAGGACAAGACGGCTTTGTGTGTGTTGGTTCAGGGAATAGATAGAACAGGACGGCTTTGTGTGTGTTGGTTTAGGGAATATGCTCTGTGGCGAAGGTGTTACGGACGCAATTCGTAAATCCGCATACCGCGTTCGAAACAAAGCAGCAGACCGCCTTGCGTTGCTTTTCATAAAATGTTTTTAATGCCTGTCATTCAGAAATCAATGGCAAACTACTGAGCGTAAACTTGCCCAGGGATCACAAACAGCGTAAACATTATAAGGTTGACTGCTACGTCCTGCTAAGGATATGTAACTAAAAAAATTATGCTTTGCTAGGAAATAAAGGGGAGAAGAAGCTTAATTAATTCATACGGGGGCCGGGGCAGCAGTGGTGGAGAGGTTACGGTGCAGGCTTCAGGATCTTAAGGGACCGGATCAGATTCCAAACGTTTAGTAATAGTAGTAGTAGTAGTAGTAGGTCTCTTTCAGTCCTGAAGGACTATAAAGTTGTGCCTCTGGGGAGGTACCTGACAGCACCGCTGGTGACTGTATAGTCCGATGTGAGAGTGACAATCTCTGTCACAGTTTCCACATCTGTAAGACGAGGCAAATCCCGCAGTAAGTGACTGCATTTTATGCCTGTGCCGCCTATCCTCAGTTTGTTGGATCAGACTGCGTTCAAAGAGCGCCAGAACATCTGTCTGTTGCACCTCTTTCCCACGTTTTCATATCTTGTTTACACATGTCTCTATATCTCATGTGGGGTATTCCGGTTGGCCTCTTCCCCGTGGCTAGTTCTCCGTATAGGAGATGTTTGGGAACACGTTCACCCTCCATTCGAGATATTCCAACATAGAGCTTGACATTATCTCTCTCTCTCTCTCTCTCTCTCTCTCTCTCTCTCTCTCTCTCTCTCTTTATATATATATATATATATATATATATATATATATATATATATATATATATATATATATATACCACAAGGAAAGCAGAGCATAGAGACACTGTAACCTAGCATGCGTATCGTCAAAGCCGACTTATGGGGTTGGCGTGAGGTTAGGTCATCCAATATAACACTAACTTCAGCTGCACAACCCAACCAGCTATGGACAAGTCTACCATCATTGGACTGGAATGGGTAGGCTGAGGGCCTATGCTCCACTGGTGAATGAAAGGCAGACAACGAAGAAGACTTCCACTTCATTTATCTTCGCCTATAGTCTCTGTTGTTATGTACTCTTTGGACAAGTCTACAAATGGACTGGCCTGGGTAGGCTGAGGGCCTATGCTCCACTGGTGAATGAAAGGCAGACAACAAAGAAGACTTCCACTTCATTTATCTTCGCTTATAATTCTCTGTTGTTATGTACTCGTTGGCAATTGCTTACTTCTCATACACCGTTGTTTCCAGAATAACAATTGCCTAATCGTTTCAGCTATTTCCCTCTCTGAGTGTCTGATCCCGCGTCAACCTAGGCGCTTCTGGTTTTGACAGCCAAACAACCACACCGCAGTTCTTCCTCGTTATCCATTTTGTTTCCACTAAAACCCAGTTTATGGAACAGGAAGGATCCGAGGACAACATTTTGATGAAACCATCTGTATATTACCACGAGCTCTTACACAAACTCCACATAAGCTCAATTCATGCAGCCAGTTCTGAAATTTAAAAAAAAAAACATAGCGAAAGCGAAATTCCTACCCAACAAATTCCGGTCTAAATCGATTGATTGAACCATTGTATTTTGTTTTTCAAATTCTGCTCGCCAGCTTTTCGTGTTGTTTGTTTAACTTCAGCTTTATTGGCGCTTGGAGTTGAGAACACTCTGGAAATCGCATTGTCTGCAGTGAACAAACTGCAGGGGAAATTGCTTAGTGTAAGAACAGTGTGTAGAATAGTTTGGCAAGGTCGATTGACAAGGCTTCTCTGATAGTTGGATGACATGCAGAATGTTGGAAAGGCCCTGAAGCTTAACTTATATAACGATATATATATATATATATATATATATATATATATATATATATATATATATATATATATATATATATATATATCTGTTACGGGAGGAAGAATATCAAGTACAGGAAGACATAGTTTCCTATACTTAAGTGCTCAAAGACGAAGAAGCGCAACACTGACTTTTAGTGGGCCAGAGAAGAAAAGGACAATAAGAAGAAATAGAGAAAGATCACTGTATATATTCTCCTCAGCTAACAAGAAAAGGGATAGAGTTAGGCAGAAGATTCCAGGAGTTCTTTGGGCGGGGGATATACTGTTGTATACCCCAGACAGAAGATTACACTGCTGGACTGTAACAGGATCAATGAGTTTACACAACAAACTATAAACTAAACAAAACAAACTAAGAACAACAAAATTTGACTTTTATTGACAGAACTGCATGATTCAGGGACACACAGACATCCTGACATGTCACACAACTGACATATACAGAAATGGGAACCTATGTTCCCACAGTGGATATCACTCACTGCTGCCTAACATCACTATGCACATGACCAGGTACCCATCTCCACAAACCAGCAAGGATGACAACAACGGAGCCTCAACGTAAACAACAACGGTAACAGCAGGTATGGACTCTCTATTGCAATCATCTCAGGACTCATGGACAGTCGGTACATACAGAAATGGGAATCTGTAATCCCACAGTTAGAGACAACTGCTGCCTAGCACTGACTACAGGGGCGGTCTCTAAATGACAGTGAGACCTCAACCATGTTCAATTGAGTCGAAGGGCACCCTCAATATCCACACAAGACACCCGCATCACATTGGTCGACTGGGACCAGATACAGCAAAGAGCCATAACATAACATAACGAATAACAAAACTATAACCCTAACAGCAGAGATATAGTGGCATAAACAGGTATAAACAGGTATACGAATGGAGGTGTGAGTGGCCTAAAACGACATTAACCAGAGCTAGGGCTCATGTTTGCTCTACAAACAACAACCATAGCCAAGGGTCACTACCTGAAACGCATGACAAAATACAGCATCTAATTAATAATCATCAAAGAATCATTATTTGCATCAACACATGTATGCATTCCCCATATTGATCACCCATGTCCATTTTCCCATGTGCATCCTTTGGAGCCATTAGGTCTGCAATTAGTTCAACAGCCATTTCCACATAATGACTCAATCTTAAAGTGAGGGCGGATCATCCCTAGTTACAATGCTCGCAGCCTTTTCTGGCTTCTCATCTAACTCAGTATTTACTTCTTGAATACTTCTCAGTTCAGGGAGGTCATTACCTACAGATCTCTGACCCAACACAACTTCTCATCCCCAACACCACAGGCTGACAATACCACCCATAAATGTCAATGTTACACAGCAACACTCATCAACTAGTCAAAATCAACACCGAACACAACTCAGCTACACCGGTGTACAATGACTCTAACAGGACAACACCATTTGAACATGTACATACAGGACATAAATACAGTTCAATGCACCCACAGCAATCAAGCAGACATAGGATATGCAATTCAACATGACATCACCAGGACACACACCTTTGTACTGATGACAACTAGACAACATCAATATACCAGAAGTACAGTTCTACACATGACACCAGCAACAATCAGGACACAGGCTATAACATAAGTCACCGCCAACAACTCAGACATATAACATATATCGCCACATAAAACCATCACAATCATCAAATGATCACTCTCACCATAGCCATCACCACAATCACAATCCCAATCATCTTAGCTGACATCACTACATGGTCACTCTCACCATGATCAAGCTCACTCAATAATACCCCAGATTCATTATGGGTGCCCTATTCAGCACCTCTTGCACTGGCTGGTCAGGAGACTATTCTTACTTGTTCACATTTGTCAAACAGGAACAACACAGATTATTATCCTCATAATCATGAACCTTATAATTATAAACAACACTATCATATGTGTAGTGTTCAACCTGGCACCTTCATCGCTGCACGCAGTCATGAATAATTATTACCATAGCTACATTTATCTAGGAGAACATAACAGTCATTGTTATCAAGCACCACCTATCTATTGCTTCCACCGTGCCACTCCACACCTCCGTACGCCAACAATCACGATAGTTTTAGCATTATTGAGTCATAATAAGTCATCTGACTTCAAACACAATATAACATCATGGAGGTGTCTCTCATCCCCTGGCACCCTTTACTTTTCATTACATGTGAGGCATCTCAATACCTCAATACATTATAATATAAATACACCGGTCTTCCCCTTTGTTGTGGGAAGTTAAATCAAACACACCCGTACCATGTTTCCAGTTCAACTTCATGTTTCTTATTGTAGACCAGACTGGTATAACCACCCAATTATGTACCTTGCCTCCGTCTTACTGACTGTACAGTCCACCTGGAACAGCCTTGGTTACCCCAGGCCATTCAATCTACTGTTAATCTTCAATCTCACCATGCTACTTTAATAATGGCATTATATTATATATATCCTTGCACACCTAGTCTGGCCACCTTCATACAGGAATACCACCCAAATAGAATTAACCATAATCTAATATTTTATGCTACAGTGCTCCATATTTTCCTCTTTACTGTTGTAAACACACCCAACCATTATTTCATTATTTCCTCATATTTTATGCTAGTGTGGGATGTGGATTTTAATTCCTGAGAATGATTCGTTAAAATGTCTAGGGGGTATTATTGATTCTCTGGTCACTGGTCAGAACGCAGGGTGATCAGGGATATTTACCACAAATCCCAGGAGAAAAGAGTTCAATCCTTGAAACAATGGCATCTGTGTGTAGGTTTCCCTTCCCACTTCATCACCCTTTAAATTAACTATAGATGCTAGAAGGAGATTGATTGCTCACAACATATAAACAACCACTTATTGGACACCACATTTACTTGATGTACACGACACTTTTGGACAAACAGTTCAGGTATTAACTCAAGATCTGCAATTACATATATAGATGTGTAATAAACACTATGCATTTTCAGACAGGCATGGGAATGATATGCAGTATTACAACATAGTACCCAGTGACCCCAGAAAAAAACCAGGTTATTACAAACAACACAACAACCACAAATTGGTTCTGCTTACTCGACTCATTGTACCTAGATAAAATCACATTGGTCTAGGTGCAGAAACCCAACATATATATTTTTGTTTCTGACACCATGTACAATTATCATATTTAAAAATAATGAGTTGATGTCAAAATACTATTTACCTTAACCATCATTGGTTATACCTCATTACACACTAACACTCTTTATATGTCATAGAAGAAAAAAACACACACATGAAAACAGTTGATACTAATAATTAAATTAATTAATTATAGTGTTCATTTAGGCATTGCGGATGGGTATTCTTCTCCAGTGCACAGCAGTTAATGTCCATATTTACCCGTGACAGCAATAAATACTCACAGTCATGTTTAATGTCCACTGAAGTTGGTTGCGGAACTACTTATAATCCTTAGGAAATAAATTCACCACATATCTCCTCCGTGGAGCTGAATTCAAGAATCTTCTTTGCGAACGGCTCGGTGTCAGTGTGAAATTGAGGCCTGGGTTGGTCATACCTTCAGGAGATGCATCTTTGGTCTTGGACTAAGGTTCTTCCCTATATCACCATATCTGATGAAAAGGATGCCTACCTTTCAGCGTCTCGGCTTATAATATCCGAATCTCAATTTTATTCCCACAGATTTTTCACCCACCTAGTCTTCAGTCTATAACCTATTCCACCGTTATTGGCATTTAGGCTGACATGGGACCAGCACAGAGTTCTGATTCATTATTTACTTTCAGTGTAGACATACAATTCTGCTTGTTATTCATTTGGTTCATCTGGAATTAATTCCAGGATTCTGCTGCAGGCATGGAACTGAAGAATATTGACTCCACCACATATCCAGGGTTGCAAGCCATAAGGTGATTCCTGTGGTTGCAGGCGTAGAGGCATTTACTCCGCTAGCTGCTTTCATATGGTCTTTTTTTTTTGTGTGTTCAGGTTTGGGAACCTTGAGGTAATCTGGTGTAGGTATGGTTTTCAGTTGGCACCTTGGTTGTATTGGTTCAATGTCTTCTTCCCATTTGTTTGAGTTGGTGTTCATAGCTAGAACTTGGTGTTGCATGGCTGGAACCTTATGTTTGACTTTTGCAGCTGTGAGATGTTCTTTCGAAGACTTATCCATTGTGGATATTAACTTGGTAATCCAACCAACAGTTGAAGATTACTCACTGTTGTTAGTTTTAATAACTTGTAGAAGGATTGTCCCATAGTTTCACTGATTTTGTTGAATGATGAGGCCATAGATGATACTTCTCAAACGTATAACTGACGAGTCACTGTTGTCAGTTACTTTGTTGATCTTCATCTTTGTAGATTATTAGATCTTGAAGTCCATCCTGGATCTTCCTACTAACCTAGGACTTAATCACTCACCCAATCAGTTGTCTTCTAATTTATCTGTTGCTCGCTATGGAGCTATTGAGCGCCGCAGTAAACATGGAGGTATTGCTAGATCCAGACTATGGTTTGGACATTCACTTTATGGCTGTTGACCCAGGATCCAGTGGCAGTGATATAGTCCCACCAAATTCAACCACCACCTGCTTCTCTTCTACAGAAAAGGGATGACAAAGAATACAACACTAGCATTAACCTACTGTGTTATGGTAAAAGGTTTACAACACAATTACAAACACAAATACAAAACAACAAGGGGAGAAGGGGAAAGGAGTGGGTGTCCATGTTCCACTGTCCCTCATTGCTGAGTAGAGCCATTCTGACCCTTCCTAGTGAGTAAGGTATTTTCTCACTTATATTTTGTTCTGTTGTTACTGGGACTATTGGATGGGTGAAGTCATTCTGTCCATCCAACATGTTGATATTGTCTCTCTCATTACTTGAAGAGAATAGCCTATACAGAATCCCTGTGGTTTCTAATGCCGCGTCTTCATTTCGGCACTATAATCATCACTAGGTCAAGACTATTCACCATTGGCTTCTTAAGTACTGACATACATATGTATTCTTACATCAACATCCTCTAATCCCAAGGTGCAACATTAAAATGTATATTCCCACAGTATAAAGTAACAATCAGAACAAAGAAAATTCTCATACCAAAAAAAAACAACATACATGTACATTTCTTTGATATTAAGTACATGATAATCATACATAATAATCATAATGATGATGCAGGGAGCCTAGGTTTTTGAATTATCTTCATGAACTAAAACATCCATTGTTTTCCCCCACTGCGTACAGCACATGAGGATAGTAATCGCTGTGATATGTTTTGCCAATGACTGCTATTATTCGGAGGGTATTTATAAGAATAACTTATGCCGCATGGTCCAGTCTTTTGAATATTGCAAGCAATTTATTCACATCAATCTTCGCTTCTGTTTCTACTACGGTGAGGCGATGCGGAGTGAATCCTATCCGAACATGCATTTACATCACGCGTTTACTTTAATTCTTCATGAATTTATATTCAAACATGGCCTGTCCCTAACACTATTTTATGAAATGATTATATTTTCACCCTCATATGGAGTGGTTACTAATCTGTTAACAAAAGGATAGTACTAAAATTTAACACTATAGTTCCAAGTTACAGATTATGATGTGGCGAAGCATTTTATCCCCTGACTAAGAGTCAGGAATACGCGTAATCATTTGTATGTCCCCGCATGGATAAAACACCTTTCTATAGTACATAGATTATTTGCAGATTTCTAAGCATAAATAGTGAGATATTGTTCACAGTGCCTAGAAGTTTTAACAAAGGAATATGAAATTGACAGACACTAGTTCTTTACTATGAAGCATGAATCAGAGGTCTGCTCCTACATTGAGAAAATCTCTAGAATGTGTTTCAGACATGAGAGTTGATACTTTACAGTACACATAATATTCATAGATTATAGCACTACTAGTGAGATATAAGTTCATAATGCCTATACAAGATATTAACATATAGATTTGAAATTGTAAGACATAGGAAAAATTACAGCGTGGCGCCCACATGTGTTTCCTTAGTAAACATCATCCAGCCTGGTTTAAGAGAATTGTAACTAATTCTTAATTAAACATACTGGTTTATGTAATACATAAATATATCTTAATAATGTAGATAACATACCAATAGCTTGAATAGAATCATGTTTTTAAGGCAAACTACCTTCTCCCCGAAGGGAAAGGTCGACTTTCTTGTGTGTTCTCTTGACTAGAAATGGCCGCTTCAGTCTTTGTTTTCCCCCTCGCCAGGATTGGCCAGATAAGGGAGAGAAAACAAGCCAAAATAAATTTAGCTGTGCCACGGTCAGTCTATCGCTGTTTTATTTTCTCCTACATTAAGTAAGTTACTTAAACAGTAATTGTAAGGGTTTGTTCATTTTTAAGGGAGTCCATAAATAGGAAAGGGTAAGGACGTTTTATTATACCACAGCTAGTGCTCCGTATTTTCCTCTTGTCAGAACACAGACTTTATAGAACAATACATACATCCTCCTCTACTCTGGACTATGATACTACATATTTTGAATACCGTATTGAATACAAACTAGAATCAACTCTGGAAATAAGATATACTATGCACTACAACATCTACTAAAATCAAAGGCGCTATCTCGTAACACCAAAATCACAATATACAAAACACTGATCAGACCAGTTGTGCTGTATGGCTCTGAAACCTGGAGTACAACGAAAGGAGACGAAGTCTTGTTACAAACCTTTGAGAACAAAATTTTAAGACGCATCTTTGGACCCATTAGGGATACACAAAGGGGAGAGTGGAAAAGAAGAAGTAACAAAGACATTTATGATCTGTTTAAGTCCCCGCTAATCACTGGTATCATGAAGGCTAATAGACTACAATGGCTGGGGCATATAGAAAGAATGGAAGATAATAGGGAAACAAAACTCGCTTACACTCAGGAAATAAATGACCGTAGACCCCGAGGTAGACCAAGAAGGCGGTGGAGAGATAATACATGTACAGACCTACAAGCACTTGGAATCAACGACTGACAAGAGAAGGTCCACCAGAGAGACGAATGGAGACGGATTGTATTTGCAGCAAAGAACCTCAATGGCTCGGAACGCTGAAGAAGAAGAAGTTTTGAATTGTGGCTATATCAAATTCTCTAGAATTACACAACACAGTATGAGTATCGATACTTCCAGTTCGTACTACGCTGTCGGCTACATTAAATTTAAAAACCTACAAATATACACATCACCATAAGAGAACATCCTTTGTCCTGAATCTTCAGCGAATACCCCTGGTACTAGTTTTCTTACTACGTCCCTGCCAATCTGAAGAGTAGCACTTTCACCGCTACTCGTCGAATCAAATCTATGTTGTCATCGTTCTGCCGGTTATCGCCATTTTACATGCGAAGATAACTCTACTATTATTTTAGCCCATCAGTGACAGAAGAGCGCTTCAGACTTCTGTGAAACTATAAACCGAACTACACCAAATTGTACCTCAACCCTGTGGATGTTAAGTTTGGAGCTTCCAGCTGGGGACTAGTAGAGGCACCACTATCCTATCTTTAATTAAGCTATCTAAATATATTTAACTCACCAAGAGTGGGCTTACAAATTGCCAGTCATTTTCATGGATTTCCTCGGTCCTTGTGTGTGGACCACACAAACCAGTCTTGGTTAAATCTAGAGGCATTGGTGACTCCCTGCTCTGGTCTAGTGACTGGGGAAGGCTGGTTAAAGCCTCCCTATTTGATAATATCTACCTCACAACAGCGATCAACATAATCGCTCCTTCGGCCACGGTTGTTACATTTAGAGAGAGCGGGAAACTGACACGCACCTCTATTTATCAGTGTTTGCAGAGTGACTTCCCATCATACCCCGGGACACTGCTGGGGATGCTGGTATTGGTAACATCACTTTCGTGTGTCGCATCAGACGACCACCCCCCCCCCCACACACACACACACACACACACACACACACACACACACACACACACACACACACACACACACACACACACACACACACACACACACACACACACACACACACACACACACACACACACACACACACACACACACACACACACACACACACACACACACACACACACACACACACACACACACACACACACACACACACACACACACACACACACACACACACACACACACACACACACACACACACACACACACACACACACACACACACACACACACACACACACACACACACACACACACACACACACACACACACACACACACACACACACACACACACATATATATATATATATATATATATATATATATATATATATATATATATATATATATATATCTTGTACCTGAAGTAGGTCAATATCGGCCTATTATAAGAGGTGTGCGACAGAGATGTGTATTGTCATCTGATCTATTTTTCTTGTTTTTCCATATACAGTGAAAAGATGTTTAGAAATTAAGAAGATATGAGAGGAATCACCATCGAGGAACATAACATTAATAATATTAAAAAGCGGATGATACAGTGTTAAATGCAGTCATTGAACAGGATTTGCAACATTAAGTAGATGCGGTTATTGTACACAGTGAACAACTGGAGTTAGAACTAAATTGTAGGAAGACCGATATTATGTTCGTCACTAAGAAGAAAGAGATAGCACAATGTAATTTACAGGTAAATGGGAATATTCTTAAACAAGTGAATCAGTACAGCTATCTCGGAACATTCATAATATCTGGTGGGAGGTGCCTTGAAAAGATTAGAACAAGAATCTATATGTCAAAGGTAGCGTTTTACAAGATGGAAAACATACTGAACAACAAAATGAAGTCAATTGCAGCGAGAAAAAGAGTGTTGAATTCCTACATAGAACCTATACTCGTGTATGGATGTAAAGCGTGGACAATGAGTGGTCAAGTAGAAAATCATCGAATGGCAGTGGAAATGTGGTTTCTGAGGAACATGTAAAGAATACCCTGGACAGACAGAAAAAACAGCGAGCAAGTACTACATAAAGCAAATTAAAACCGTAACCTGATTAAAGACATTAGACCAGTGGTTCTCAACCGGTGAGGAATTTTAGGATTTCGACAGGAAAGGGGGTGGGGGTGGGGGGGGGGGGAATTAGGATTATTTCAAGATCGCGTTAATACAAGAACCGATTATTTGATATTGTTTTTCCCTCCATACTTTACGGTTCTTTACTTCTCGCCCTTCTGAAATTCGTTTTATAGTGTAAGTAGACCAACAAATCACGTTTTATGTAGACGTCTGGACTTGTTCTAGTGTGTGTTATTAAATTTAGCTTCCATTGTTCATATACTATGTAGGGGCAAGAGTGGGGGGAATTTATAGGGAGGAAATACGAAAGGGGGGGGGGGGTGACATTTTGAAAATATGGTGAAGGGGTGCCTGGGCCAAAAAAGGTTGAGAACCACTGCATTATACGTAGACAGTCAAGAGTTGTTGGGTACTTAATGAGAAGAAATAAACTAGAGAACTTGGTGACAACTGGCAAGATTGAGGGGAATATAACAAGGGTAAGTCACAGAAGTAAATATCTGAATGTCCTGGCCACTTGACATGTTCGAGACAAGAACACGGAGCTGATCCACGACTCTGGTGATTGTGTAAGATGATGAAACATGACCGACTATGCTTATCGACATGGCACATGATCTAATACGTCGTGTGCTATGCAGAAAATGATACGAGCCTGGTCGGACGAATGCTGACGATTACGTTCGTCGTCTTGCTAAGTGAGGGAAATACTGGGCACTAATTCTGCCATGCTTCTTTTTATATATTGTCTCTATACTGTCCTGGCTATCTATTAACACAGCACTTATTTAAACTGTCACTCAACTCGAAACATCAGACGTTGAAACATTGTGTCATTTTGTACATACTTTTATTGAGTACACCCAGCTGTCTCAGCAACCCCCCTGGCTAAACTCCGCCTTGTTTACTACGCAGCTGGTTCAGATCCTAGTCAGTGATTGTCTCTCGTGGGTGACTCTAGCTGTGACAATCATGGCGTATATTCCTTTGTCCGTTGTCTCGACACATCTACACATAAGTGAGTATCTGCCTAACATATTGACAAAACATATGAAATATGGCCCAACTTACAGTAAGTCCTCCTGTGAATTAATTATCTCTCTCTCTGTCACACATCACCAGTGGCTATGAAAATCATCACACACGTCTTCTCTAGTTGTACAGAAGATCACTGTTTTGCTGTGAGAGTAGTTCAAGCATAGACCACCGCCAAATATCTTGCATGTTGTTTATTCATTCTTGTATTCATTCTCCATGGATCCATGCCTGGAAATTGTAATGGCTCGGTCACACCACTGACTCGTTAAGGGTTCCTGTTGTGGGATAGTTTTTGTATTTCTCATGTTTATACACGTTGTCTTTTGTTTCTTTGGCGTGAGAGTAAAATACAGTTAGAGGATGCATTACAGAAGCAAGTTCTTTTTAAAACTTCTAATAACACTTTGAAACAATAAGAAAATGCAACTAACTTGATTGATTAATGTATGATGCTAACAACAGTAAGTAAATACAGTTTGTTTTGTGACAACACTTGCTGATTCCTCTATCATATTAAATCATTCTGCTTATCATTTCCTGATTTTGTGTTGTATACTCACTCCCATGTCAACACTGCGGAAGTCAACATTTCTTTGTCATTTACTTAGTGGGGTATTGGTGCACGATAAGGCAGACTTGATCGGGGCCGTGTGCAATTGTGTGTAAAGCGCTGAAGAACAAGTAGATCATCATGGTTTGAGAGAATGGTTCTGCAGAGAATGACCAGAGGACTCAGGACTCCGAGGACATAACCAGACTGCTACTAGCTATTAGTATTGCGAATTTACACTGGCTGCTGCAGATGATGGCTGAGCACAAATTTCCCGAGTTATGTGTGGTCGGTTTTTGACTCAACTCAACTCAATTCATTCTGTGTAATATGTTCTCACTTTAGAACTTCGTCATTCTTTTTATTGCTCTTATGCTTGCGTATGCACAATCTTACTCTGATCACAATAGCCCAATCGGCAGTGGCATAACTACAGACAAGGTCTGTCAAAGAGTTGTTGCCAGACTAAAAGTAAGAAGAAATGCTATGGATATCGTCTTTATTAATGGAACAACAAAATTACAACATAAAATATGTACATAAAACTAACAACACAAATTAGTAATCCCTAATGCTTTTAAAATGGTTAAGATGGTAGCAGATCTATTGTATTACATATCAAATTAAAGAGGATTGCACAAGGAACATGACAGGGTTAATAATTAATTGATAGGTTACAAATATTATGACAATAATGAGAGGTTTAATAATAACAACTGAAATTAAAGAGGTAAAAATCATTTTAAAAACTGCACTTATAAGGTGTTTTCTACACTCCTATACTGCTAATCATGTTTAATTTACTGAATAATCAAACAAACACCAATTGTCTTCAAGAATATAAACAGTATTGCTCATTAAAGTAACCCAAAAAGAAGTTTTGGTTCATATTCTGAACCATGTCTTTTTAACAAAAAATGACAAAAAATAATGGCTGAAATCTGGAAGGTGGGGTCTCTCACAGTAAAGTTATGAAAATGGTTAAAATTGTAGAAGAAATGTTGTATTATATATCAAAATAAAGGGGATTGCACAAGGAATATGTTGGTAGGAGAATTTCTGCTTTAGGTTGTAAATAAAATAAAAATAATAATATAATTTGTAAAATAATTGGACAAAAGTAGGTAAAAATAATGTAAACATTGCACTTAGAATGTGTTTTCTACACTCCTATACTGCTAATAATGTTTAATTTACTGAATAATCAAAACAAACACCACTTGTCTTCAAGAATATAAACAGTATTGCTCATTTAAATCAACAAAAAGGAAGTTTTGGTGCATATTCTGAACCATGTCTTTGTCACAAAAATGAAAAAAACTAATGGCCGCAATCTGGAAGTTGGTGTATGTCGCAATAATGTTATGAAAATGGTTAGAATTGTAGCAGAAATGTTGTATTATATATCAAAATAAAGGGGATTGCACAAGGAATATGTTGGTAGGAGAATTTCTGCTTTAGGTTGTAAATAAAATAAAAATAATAATATAATTTGTAAAATATGTGGACAAAAGTAGGTAAAAATAATGTAAACATTGTACTTACCAAGGGGGCGTTGTTATCCAATATCCTGATCACTGCTAATCCTGTTGAATTTACTGCACAAACAACACTTTTCTAAACTATAAATACAATTGCTCCGAATCAATCATCCGAAAAGAAGTTTTGCCGCAGATTCTGAATCATGTATTTTTCTTTTTTCAGACAAAAGTTAGGAGAACACTTGGCAGATTTACATTTAATTGTCATGTCTGTTTGTTTTTATTTACTATATGTGGCAGTCTATTTGTGATAGGCTGCAAAGCAAACTTTGGCGCACAAGTCTGGTCTATTAGTGCAGCCGGAGCAAACAAAAGATGATATGTGTCGTTTAGTTCGAGTGCTACAAAAAACACAGTCTCTATTGACACCGACAAATTCTATTATTTATATTATATTATTTCTATTATAATTCATTAAATTAAATGCTTGGCTCATGTAAATCTTTCGGCATAATTTCCTGCAACAGACTGAAATTCTTCGGCAGGCAGAGTGTCAAACTTTCAGGAATACTCTGAGCTACTTTGCGATGAGCACTTTCCTTTACTTGAAATCCTTCTATAACAATTTTTATCCTCCTTTCTCTGTTTGCCATATGGAATGTAGGATGTGAGCATTGATCTGTGCAATTTCAAAGATCTAGTAGTAGATCTTCTTCCACCACTTAATGGTTTTCCTATCATGGATATTATAATATCCAACCATTTGGTCCATTCTGTCGCAGCCATTCATCGCCGTGTTATTTTCATGGAGACCATCTTCGGCTTGCTTTGCGGTTTTCGCAATCCACTCTCAACAGTTCTAACTACAGACTTTGTAGAGACAACAATGCATGTTTGTTTTTTAGCTTTATTTAGCCCTTCCACCAAATAATCATTTCATCAATGGACACATTTTCAAATGGGTAAAATGCTTCCTGGATATTCTTCAGAATCATGTCAACAAGAGGATCAATTTTTTTTTTTTTTTTTTTTTTTTTGTGGGTACCCTCAGGTTGACATACATGAAACATGGTGTGATAAATATATTATAATTTTCTAATTGATTACTGGGAAACGTAGTGGCAGTGGCATACCAAGGAGTATATAAATGTGCACTTGTACACCAGTAGTCTTTGATACATGGTCTTGGATCAAGTCCCATAGCAATAATGACAGACGTAAACTTCAGCCATTCGTGCTTCGTTGTCAAACGCTCAGCTGTTGACGAACATTCACTGGTTTTTCTTTATCACCACGTGCTAAAACTTTAGACACAACTAAAAATTCTTTCTAAATATTCACTGATAAGGGAATCACTATTGTTTAAAACAGTTATAAACAATAATCTAGCTTGATCTCAAGTCATACTACGTGGACGCAAACTGGTGGGCGTTTCCATTGTGAAAAAACAAATTAACACTACCTTAAAACTGAAAATTCACAAGAATCCAAAATTATAAAACGAATGACCGCACCAAAATGGCGTAGAGATCTTTCGGCTGTACGACTTTTTAGTTTACTGTAACTTAAAATTCCGAAACGGAGCAGAAATATGTGAAATAAACCACTGATCATTTTGTGGCACTAAAACGGCGGACTGCCATCTCGGGAAAGACATCGTGCCGATAGATGGGATCACGGTAGCGAAAGAGTTAATGGCGTATAATCCCGGGGACCGCGAAATAAAACAGAAATCTCGAACGAGAATGCATTAAAAATACCAGATAAAAAAAGAAACGAAACGAACAAAAATTATAATGAGAGAGAAAGAGATAGATAAACAAACAGACAAACAGACAGACAGACGGACGGACAGACAGACAGACAGAAAGACGGACGGACGGACGGGAGGGCGGGGGGGGGCGGGGGGCGAATGAACGGACGGACGGACGGACAGATAGACAGGCAGGTTGGCAGGCAGGTATACTGACAGACAGATAGACAGACAGAGAGAGAGAGACACACAGAAAAAGAGAGAGATAGAGAGAGAGAGACAGAAAGAAAGAAAGAAAGAAAGAGAGAGAGAGAGAGGGAGAGAGAGAGAGAGAGAGAGAGAGAGAGAGAGAGAGAGAGAGAGTTTGTGAGTGTCCGACTGTATGTATTTGCATACATGGATGCGTATATAAACCCTTTCTTGGGTGTGTCTAGCTGGTCATACGTCAAAGTACACTTGTTCATGCAGCGAGACGCTGTCGTCATTTGGAGGTATCAGGTTCAAATCAGCGTCGGTAACTAGCTTTAAATGTGAGTGTTGCCTAGTGCGTCCTAAACTACTGAAAATTATCTTGCAAGAGATCAAAACAACATAAAATGCTACTGTTGAGTGAGACGTCCTGTAAAGTATATGCAACTAACTCGTTTTATCTAGAGCGTCCTCTAATCTCTAATTCTGTCTCTTACTTCTATGAGCGGCCAACAATAGATGTATGTTTGTTTATGAACTATCAACTTTGACATCATTGTGCTTGAGCGTGTCTGCTACTGTGTATGTCTGTACATATTGACACATATGCATCTATTGTTGTCTGAATTTTCATTTAGTTTATCTTCTATCCTTTTCTTTTAACCCTCTATCGTTCAGAACTTCGGTCTTTAGTTTGCAATGTCCTGGATTGGGCAACGTTCAGGGTAGTACTAATATGTGTTGTCTTTTTTTTTTTTAAATGCAGGGTGTTTGCAAAGTATCACTACACTTTGTATGTAGAACAAATTTGAAAAATTCTGTCTTCCGTTGATAACACCATTCTGTATGGAGTGCACATAATTACTCCAGCAGTCGACAGCATTCGCAGCACTTTGCTTCACGATGGACTTTTCAAATTTGTTCATTTTAAAATATATTTTCGAAACTTTCGCTTTTGTGGATGTGTTGATAAAGACATTGGCTGAAACGTTCGTCTGTATATGTGTGTTTTCCATCCGTCGAACTAAAGTCATATTTTGTGTGTTTATTCGGACTCTCATAAAAATAACACAACTCTGTCAGCTTCACATACTATGAAAGGCGTTTACAACTTCCCCACCATATCTGCACCTTTCGGCCAAAAAAGAAAATGGTGTCATGAAACGTCTTTATCAACATTTATGTTCCTTAGTGTATGGCTGTCCCCTGCCTACCAATAAAACAGCCGATATTTTGACATCAATTTTCCCTCCAGACGAAATGATTTCCATGATTTACGAACTTCATCTACCCGCGGTATTCTAGAATTGAGCCACCAGAGACTTCCCGCTTGTCTCATTCTCCTGCTAGTGCCAAGGCCACTAATTATAAACCAGATTTACCAGGGTCTTTAGATGGCTATGGGCTCGGCAAGAGTTAAAGGTTACAGTAGTCCCAACGTAGATACTGCCGCAACAGTGTCCAATGATAGACCATCACAATCTAGGTCGAGGACATACAATTCCCTTTACCGTCACATTTAATTTCCAGATAATAAAAAATTAAAATGTAAAGACAAAGGGCAAATTTTTCACGTCTAATTATAGATCAGTCTGAACTCTAGGAGTGATGTAGTTAATATCAGCAAGCCGTCTTTACTTCCCAAGACATTTCGATGTAACCAAATTAGGATGGGTCAACCCATACAAACACTCGTCTCCGTGCGATGTTTACACCCTAACCACCCAGCCGACAGGCAAGCGAGTTAGACGCTGCGTCACAATGGCACTCCAAATTCGAGTAGCTCACTAAATTCACCATGATGTATAGATCTGTTGAAAGAAACAAAGAAACGGTATCATTCTGTAATTAGAACTCCGAATGACTTCCATTGATATTGGTTGACAACGTTAGAAGAGCATAGATGAACTGATAGGAGAAAGTTTAATATACGGTGTATTTTTAATGAATGTGCAGATATTCTTCAACAAGTGAATCGGTACAATTATCTCGGAAGTCATAACATCCGATGGGAGATGCCCTGAAGAGATTAGAACAAGAATCACCATGGCGAAAGTAGCCTTTAGCAAGATGAAAAACATTCTGACCAATAAAAAGATGTCAATTGAAAAGAGAAAAAGAGTGTTGAGGGGATACATAGAGCCTGTTCTTTTGTATGGATGTGAAACTTGGACAATGAGCAGTCAAGCTGAAAAACATCTGATGGCTGCAGAAATGTGGTTTCTGAGGGAAATGCAAAGAATACCATGGACAGACAGAAAAACCAATGACCAAGTACTACAGAAGTGAATGAAAATCGTAAATTGATTAGAGAAATTAGACGTAGACAGTCACAATTTTTTGGAAATGTTATGAGAAGAAATGGATTAGAGAACTTAGTGACAACTGGCAAGATCGAAGGGAACAGACCAAGAGGAAGACCGAGAGGAAAATACCTGGATGGCTTGGCCACATGGCATGGACGAGACAGGAACACTGAGCTGATCCACGACTCTGGTGATCGAGTGAAATGGCGAGTCATCACCGCCCACACTTTCCGGCATGGCACATGATTGATTGATTGCAGAGTTTGAAAATATTGTCGGTCCAAGTTTTGTATTCACCCTTCTGTAAAGTTCATGCAACATAATAGGTAAATACAAAACTTGGACCGGCAATATTTTCAAACACTGCACAGTTAGTAATAATACACCCGGTACAAGCACTCGTGCCAGCATTGCTAAAGAGGGAGGGCAAAGATCAGCCTTGACTAGTCCGTGCTTTGTGCGACGCTCTCGGCAGGTTGCTCCGGTGAAAGAGACCGAACCATATGAGATAAATTCCGGTACAATTAAGTCGATCTGCTTGCTTTGTAAACCGTTTAAGTGTCTGCCTTTAATTTTTCCTCTTTGACAGTATCATGGTCCTCTTGCAATGTTGTCTGGGATCGTGGTTGAAGATGGCATGACAACACCCACAAGCGTTGCAGGATTACCTCAAATAGCAAATGGGAGCAACAGTGGCGTAGTGGCTGGATGGCCGTCTGCTGCACCGGTGATCTTGGGTTCGATCTTAATCAGGGCATTTTGTGTGATATTCACTGGAACAGGAACAGAGCATAATGGGGACGACCCATTGCTGTGAAGTTGGAACTGCGACTAACTAACTAACTAACTTAATCAGGGCAGTTTCGAATTTAAATATTGAGCACAACCCACTACTGGCAACGCTGATCATATTCTGGTATGAACCTAAGACCTATCCACGTCAATGTGGAAGCACTAGACTCGAGTTTCGCTCTCGTTTGAGCTCGTCAGTAGTGCATATCCTTGACCGGACCCGGAAACAAACCCCGGATCACTGGCGTGTGAAGCGGGTGTGTAACCATGCGGCACACGCTGGACACGGCCAAATTATCATAACAGAATATTACGTCACCCATCGTAGGCTGTAGCTCAAGATTTGCCCGATCGCCGCGATTGATGTCCGTCAATCGATGTGGACCCGAACGATCAGGTCTTCTCACTGGCAAGGCACATCAGGCCGCCTAAAGTCCAGCGAGCAATAATCAAATTGATTTACATGGTTGTTTCGGGATTTGAGATTTAAATATTGAGCACAACCCACTACGGGCAACGCTGATCATATTCTGGTATGAACCTAAGACCTATCCACGTCAATGTGGAAGCACTAGACACGAGTTTCGCTCTCGTTTGAGCTCGTCAGTAGTGCATATCCTTGACCGGACCCGGATCACTGGCGTGTGAATTTTCGGATTTTTGAAAGTTTCGAATTAAAAAAAAAAAAAAAAAAATATGGGTTCTCAGTTCGACGCAGTCTAAAATAGATACAAAGAAATGTTTTGGGAAGTTAAGGCGGCCGGAATAATACCAATCACATCACTCAGCCAGTGCTATTATATATAAAATATATAGGTCTGTCACTCATACGTCTAATAAGCCATTGGCGTCTAAATGCGACCTTTTTAAAACAAAGCAAATGGATATGAAACCCCCAAAAATGTATTCTTTCTCACCTCATCTGTTCTCCCTAAGCTCCAGACAATCTCAAGAGCAGATTAACCGTGACGAGAGACCTCACACGCCAGTGATCTGGAGTTGGGTCCCGGTCCAGTCAGGGATATGTACTACTGACGAGCTCAAACAGGAGGGAAACTCAGTCTAGTGCTTCAAATCTGACTCGGACAAGGCCAAAGGTTTGTACCGGAATACGATCAGCGTTGGCAGTAGTGGGTTGTGCTCAATCTTCAAACCTCAAATCCCGAAACAAGTAAACAAAAACAGTAGAACACATTCCGGCAATCTAAGTCCGGACACCCAGACTTAGGTTTATAAGGGTTGTCGTATACAAGCTGCCATGGCAGAACTGGGTCAATTTCAGGCTCTGAAGGTACCGAGTTCTCTTGGTTAATTAGACTGGATACCTAGCTTTCTGGGATATCGACGAATAAAAGAGGTTATCCCTCATACAAGTTTTGAACATGAAAAATCCCATGGTAAATCGAAGAATAGGCATAAAATGCTGCTTTGGCAAAGTTGTTAGGAAAGACATTTCAACATACTGGCAGATAAAGCCCGTTAACTTGGATGGAAACTGTCTAGAGCAGTGGTTCTCAACCGGTGGAGAATTCTCCCCTAGGGGGAATTGTAGGGTTTCCAGGAAAGGGGGGAGGGGATTAAGATTATTTCAAGATCGCGTTAATACAAGAACCGATTACTTGATATTGTTTTTCCCTCCATACTTTACGGTTCTGTACTTCTCGCTATTCTGAAATTCGTTTTATAACGTAAGTAGACCCGCAAATTACGTTTTATGTAGGCGTCTAGACTTTTTCCAGTATGTGTTATTAAATTTAGCTTCCATTTTTACTGTGTAATGTGTAGGGGCGGGAGAGTTTATAGGGAGGAAATACGAAAGGGGATGAGATGACATTCTGAACGTATGGTGAAGGGGTGCATGGGCCAAAAATGGTTGAGAACCAGTGGTCTAGAGGAAACAGACTTGACACAGATGCGTGCCGACGTCGGGCACACTGACCTTTGCGATGCGTAGCTAGAGTTGGCGCGCTCCTCCTGGACAGAGGAATGCAAGAAGTAGGAAAGGAATCCCGCTGTGATAACGTTCGTCAGCTTGTTAGCGTCGCGGGAGTCTTATCTTTCAATTCCCGTAACCGCTTGAGATTTCCGTGGGGTTCCATTACTTAATGAATAAAATTAGTAGAACTGAAGTAAAATTGTAGAAATGTAAACAATATAACATAAAACAAATTAATGCACCTTTACAGAACAGAATTATGAACAATACAAAGACGATGCGGCGGCTAGCCTTCATCAGCAAACAAATACATACAAAAAACAACAACAACAACACATACAACATGTAATCACGGTGAAGACCCTCCAGTGTCTACATTAAGGGATAAGAACGGGATGAGAAGAACAGCCTGGGATTCTGAGATAAGTAACAACATTTATTTTCAAATTTTAATTTTCTCTTCATTGCTCTCATTTGTTCATCTGTTTATTCTTCTCATCCCGTTCTTATGCCTTAATTTTGTCACTGGGGGATCTACTCCGTGATTATATGTTGTGTTTTGTGTATGTTTTTGTTTGCTGATGAAGGCCAGTAGCCGCAACGTCCTTGTTGTGTTCGTAATTTTGTTCTGCAAAGCTGCATTACTTTGTGTTATTTTATATTGTTTACGTTACTTAATGACAACTATAACACGCGTCATGTTATCATTGTCAGACTGGTCACATGGCGCGAGCTCGCTCTGATGAAACAGAACATAGTCGGCATTATTTCTAGAAGTAATCAATCATATCAGTGCACACTAGTTCCACTTGTAGGAATCAGTTATATCGGTTCAAATTCATTCATCTAGACTTTCATATTCGAACAGCTAGAGAGCCAAAGGTCAGGTGTTTGTCCCGTCTGTTTCGATTGCTCATTATGGCTTCAGTGGCTTTGCTATATTCGTGCAAAGCAGTCAGTCAGTCTGTCTCCTCTAAGTAAATAAGTAAATGATCCATTAACGCGACTCAAGGCGCATTTAGTCGATGGAATTATTTTGACCGACCAATCAGCACACGATGGGTAATGTGGTTAGTAACACGACAGCCGCATATACTTCCCAACAGATATCTTGGTACTCATTTTAGGCTGGGTTAGTTTAGTTTAGTTTAGTTTAGTCGTTGGATCAACATCACGGCACACGGTTTAACCCATAAGTGCTCCGTTTTCCTCCTAACTCAAACCTGAGTCTGGAGAAACTCAGCTCAATGCACGAACTCTGTTGCATCGGCGAGGATCCTAAAATACATGCGTAGATTTTTAACTCGAAATTTTGCCCGGGCAGCGCCGTTAAGCTACTCTTTTTCGATTTCCAACTGCCAAGGGATTTTTTACGTGCGCAACAATACACACGGGCGTCCGATCTCACTACCCAGACACCAGGGGAAATGTTATTACTGGAAGTCCAAGTGGATTTTTTAAATAAATCCCGGTCCTCACCGGGGCCTGAACCCAGGACCTCCGGCACTCGAGGCGGACACCATAGCTCGAGACCACTCAGCCCCCTACCCCTATTAGGCTGGGATAACTTGGGAACCCATGTCAATTTGATATTCTTGATAATATTTGATCAGCCACGTTAGTTTACACTAATTTCTCTGGTAGTAAGTTATATCGGTTCATATTCATTTCATTTCATATTTGAGTACACACCTTAAAGACATGTCCGCAAGCTCAATTGATTCATGCTTTCTTAGAATGTATCCAAGTCGACGTCCGAAGTTGTTCAAAGAAGAAGAGACGTCTAGGTAGCGTATTGTTAGACACTTGTCAGTCGGTCTGGTGTTAATTGTTTCGAATCCACATCGAGGCTCCCAGGTCGACCTAGCCTCATATGTTAAAAAAAATAATAAAGTTAGTTGTATATCCGTTTACAGGACGTCGCAGTCAACCCCATTTTTTTCTTTGCTATTTGTGATCTCTTGGCACGTTTACGTTCAGTATTTGCCATTGTTTTCTGAACGACCAGCACCCAAACTAATTCGACCCCCCGCCCCAAAAAAAAACAAAAAAACAAAAAAAACAAAACAAAAACAAAACAACGCAAGACGGTCTGCTGCCAAATCGCCCGCAGCTGGGTGTGGTATGTGGGATCACGAACTGCGTCCGTAGCTCCGTCGCCACCAAGCCGGCAGCCTCATATAATGTCTTGTACGTGAAACATCCGGCACGATATTGACCACACCGCCCCTAGAGTGCCGATTGGTCCATTAAAACCTCGGCCTAACACCATATGTCCGGTAGGCCTTAAGGCATGTACAAGGGCCTGCCACTGCTTGCTTACTGTATAATATAGGCAATAAATGAATCACCAGAACACGATAAGCAGATTCTACTTTAGTAGTAAAAGTAGTAGTAGTAGTAGTAGTAGTAGTAGTAGTAGTAGTAGTAGTAGTAGTAGTAGTAGTAGTAGTAGTAGTAGTAGTAGTAGTAGTAGTATAAATATAGTTCATGTAAAGTAGATGTATTATTGTTATTCTTTTTGGTTTTAGTTGTCGTTGTTGTAGAAACTGTAGTAGTACAAGTATAATAGTAGTAGTAGTGTTAAAAGACAGACAGTTTACATCAGCCGTGCGTAGTTTTGTCATGACAGCATCTAAGATATAGTCTCTTCAACCATCATCACGAACAGGGTTTTGGTGTCTGCTGTCTAGTATTTGAAATGCTAACTTCGAGTGTTCTAACATAACCCCGTCCTTAAACCCTGAACTGAATACTCTAAGTGTCCATATTTTTGTTTTAAATATCAATTTAAAGGACATCGCTGTCAACACCAGCACTGCTGTTGTTGATGTCCTGGAAAGTTTACGTTCAGTAGTTTGCCATTGCTTTCTGAACGACCGGCTCCCATACAAACACGTTATAACACAAAACGACACGGTCTGCTCACAAATCGGTCACAGCTGCGTTTCCAACGCCTATAAGCGGCTTACGAACCGCGTTCGCAACCCTTTGGCCACGGAGACCGGCAGTGTCTACATTGGCTTGAGAATATAGTGCATATTTATTTGACCGGGTTGAAAATTCATTGAGTTAATAGGATCTGCAGTCAGGTTAGCGCAATTGAGTTCCCAGACGCTGCCCGTTCAATTGAGCATAACTTGTCATGAGCTATTCAGACGTGGGTAAATATATCACCATCCTTTGGCCATAACCCAGTCTTTGTGCTGATATACGCTATCTCTGTATTTCAGGGAAGCATTTGCATAAACTGTGAACGAGGAGAAACTATGGTTCTGAGCTATGGAACGGGTATCCGGCGCCTCATAAAAACTAGCTATACTCTCTTAATCAACGCTTCCTTTAAGATTTCTTCTGTCTGAAGTCATTCCCATGCTGTGTCGGCGTCTGTGGATTACGGATTAGTAAGCGCGTTTCTCAATTCCCCAACATACGTACTGCAGGGTTCAGAATCAACCACCGTAATTTGGAAACAGACCGCATTGCGTTGATTTCGATGGTATGAGGCGCCGGCCGCCCAGAAAGAAAATGACGAACTACCAAACGTAAAATTGAATAGTAAATGATAAACAGTCAATAGATTCTTTGATTATTTCAACGTGCTACAAAAGACATGCCAGCTGCCTGGCCGAGGGGTTAGCAGCTTTCTCCGTTAACCCCGAATACTCTCGTGGTCGACGCGAGCGTACGAGAATTTGAAGTGGTTCGAGTCGCGCCAGAGTATGGAGCCAGTCGCTCAGAAAGTCGTGGCGTGCTGATGAGCGTATTCTAGCCTAGGAATCAACATACAGCTGAAAGATGCTGGTGTTGACCGCAATATCCTGAAACAGGATGGAAACGCGGGAAAAATAAATAAATAAATAAATAAATAAATAAAAGACATGCAACTAATTTTTTCCCTATGCTGGATGCAATCGCCCATGTCTTTAACCCATTCAGTGCCAAAAATAAAGCAGGTTTGTACCAAACATGGTACACAATCAAATGAACAAGTATAGTTTAGTTTAGTTTAGTCGTTGGATCAACATCACGGCCCACGGTTTAACCCATAAGTGCTCCGTTTTCCTCCTAACTCAAACCTGAGTCTGGAGAAACTCAGCTCAAAGCACAAACTCCGTTGCATCGGCGAGGATCCTGAAATGCTTTGGGTAGATTTTTAACTCGAAATTTTGCCCGGGCAGCGCCGTTAGACCGGTCTCTCTGGCCGAGGGATTACAATACTTTCTCCGTAATCCCGTTTATCACGCAGAGTCTCGTAGCGGGCGAGAACTGGGAGCGGTTCTACCCCCGCTGGTGACTTGCGGGATAACTGAGCCGGCCGCTCAGAAAGAAATGGCAAACTACTGAGCGTAATCTTGCCAAGAAATCAACAGACAGCTGAAAGATGCAGCTGTTGACAGCGATGTCCTGTAAAGGATATGCGAATTATTAAAAAAAAAAAAAAAAAAAAAAAAAAGCGCCGTTAGGCTACTCTTTTTCGATTTCCAACTGCCAAGGGATTTTTTACGTGCGCAACAATACACACGGGCGTCCAATCTCACTACCCAGAGACCAGGGGAGATTTTATTACTGGAAGTCCAGGTGGATTTTTTAAATAAATCCCGTTCCTCACCGGGTCCTGAACCCGGGACCTCCAGCACTCAAGGCGGACACCATACCTCGAGACCACTCAGCCACCCTAAAATGAACAAGTATTATAATTGATAGTCCATAAGCACTCAGATCACCCCCCCCCCCCCCCTCAGTATCTCCCTGAACGTTTAGCTGTCGACCACATCAGTTCTATGTCTGGTGACTGTTCTTCATTGACACCCTGTATAGTGCCCTGTCTGACTTTACCATTTACAGTTGATCTTCTTGCAGTCAGGACAAGATTGCATGCAGATTTGCAGTCGTCTCGTGATTCATTTTATCGTCCTCCTTCACTGATGGCATTCAGTGTATCAGCCTGGTCTAATTGATCGTTCGCTTTCTACAGTAACCAGGCCGCAAGCCATTTAGCTTGCTCATAGCGAGGGACATTGGTAACAGGGAAAGCTATTCCACATGCAAGTTCAATCCAGTGCTACTAGAAGTAGCGCAGTATAGACTGCGCTTTAGTTGAAAGCGAGCGAGTAAATAAAAAATAAATAACAAACAAGGTCCCCTTACACCCGCATATCCTGGGCTCAAAATCCGAACCCGGATAACCTTAAGGTTATCTGGGTTTATTTATGTCTGTGCTGAGGAAGGCTGTGGCCGCAAGGTCCATTTTGTTACTTTTGATCGTATTCTAGTAAGCTTATCGATTCTACTTCTCGTTGTTTCCTGATTTGTCTAATGAGATTTATAGAGAAATGTAACGAATACCGATGGCAGAGAAGATAACAACAGTGAAATATAGGTTGCTTCATTTGCTGCAAGACCACTCATAAAACCACAAGTAAAAGAAACATGAAATCAACAAACAGAATACGTGGATTAGAAAAATTAGCATAATGTTAGAAATACCAGGCACAACAGGCAGACGGAAACATAAAACAAGAGATATGTGTACAACTGAAGCTGCTGGGCAACAAAGAATAATATTAGCAACACAAACTTCATAAAAATATCGGGTGACAGAGGGCGATGGTCAGCATGATAGGTGATGTTCAGACCAGCGACGTGAAGAAGAAGATGAAGAAGAAGAAGAAGAAGAAGAAGAAGAAGAAGAAGAAGAAGAAGAAGAAGAAGAAGAAGAAGAAGAAGAAGGAGGAGGAGGAGAGGAAGGAGGAGGAG
>OY992892.1:59263436-59293436 GCA_963921405.1 Cepaea hortensis | reverse complement strand
TGGGCGAAGCCGGGCCGGATCAGACAGACAGACAGATAGACAGACAGACAGACAGACAGATAGATAGTCGGGAACGGGAACGTGAGCTTATATGACTATTTATATGAATTAAATGAGATGCTCCACACCAGGAGCTGGGCGATGCCGGGCCGGGTCAGACAGACAGACAGACAGTCGGGAACGGGAACTTATATGACTACTTATATGAATTAAATGAGATGCTCCCCATCAGGGGCTGGGCGAAGCCGGGCCGGATCAGACAGACAGACAGACAGATAGACAGACAGACAGACAGACAGATAGATAGTCGGGAACGGGAACGGGAGCTTATATGACTACTTATATGAATTAAATGAGATGCTCCACACCAGGAGCTGGGCGATGCCGGGCCGGGTCAGACAGACAGACAGACAGACAGACAGACAGACAGACAGACAGATAGTCGGTAACGGGAACGAGAACTTATATGACTACTTATATGAATTAAATGAGATGCTCCACACCAGGGACTGGGCGAAGCCGGGCCGGGTCAGCTAGTAGTATATATAATACAACATGTCTGCTACCATATTGGCAACTTTTAAGTCATAACTGTGACACACCTCTACTTCTCAATTTACGCCATATAATTTTGTTTGTTTGAAATCTACTTTTCGTTTGGCACTGAATCTGTTAAGAACCGACATCACAGCACTCAGGACATTCCCATGAGAGCTGCTTCCTCCTATTCAACAGCAAGCGAAGAGCCCCAATATTAATGGTATCAGCTGCAGTCTGATATTTAAATATCCTTATGGCCTTTCCTCGGATTAATGATTGTCGGCCATATTCTCTAATCAGTCCCTATTGCGCCATTCTCTCCAGGCTGTTGTGGTTTACATGTTCTTCCACGCTATTTACAGATCCCTAAAGGGCACCAGCGATGTCTGCCTTCCGTGAACCAATACCCCACACAGTGGGGGCAGACATAACCAGAATGGGTCATTATCATAGTGTGCCGTGCTGGACGACTTTAGCCATAATATTCTTCCACATGCATCCGTCTTCGGTGTTTTTAATACTAAGGGCAGATTGTCGCTTAAGTGAATGTTGGGTGCTCAGAAGCGCTATCATCGGGCAAAAAAAAAAAAAAAATAAATCTGCGAACACGTAATAAATGATGGAGATGGAAATGGAGAAGTAACGGTTTATCAATGCCCATCTGTCTCCTCTCTATCGCGTTTTCTTCGACGTTAGTTTTTTTTACCTGCTTGATCAAGGTGCAGCTCAGCGAAAGGTCACGCAGCGTGTGCTTATTGATCGTTTAAGTCAATAACCGACCTCTTCATCTTCTTGACCTTCTCCTTCTCAACCTTCTTCTCCTCCTCCTCATACTCACACTTCTTATTAATCGTTTCCTGCTGCTGCTGCTGCTGCTGCTGCTGCTGCTGCAATCTTCTTCTTCTTCTTCTTCTTCTTCTTCTTCTTCTTCTTCTTCTTCTTCTTCTTCTTCTTCTTCTCTCCTCCTTATCTTTGTCTTCTTCAGCCTCGCATCTCCCATTTAATGAAATACTGTCAACTAACTCAAGGCAAAACACTCCTATCCTTGAAAGTCTACTGCGACCCCTTCCACAAAATTGGTTGGCTGTATAGGTTATCTTTTCTCTTGCGTTGATTTGTTCATTACTGGCTGGATTTTACAGCTAGTTTTTACTATTTCACGAGGTAGCCAGTCTCACGCCAACTCTCATGAGTCACCTCTTACGGCATGCTTAGGAGGTTACATCCAGCTTTATATTGTTTGCCTCCCGAATGGACCATGGTCTCATACAAAAAGTCAATGGCCAGAGGCTGATAAGAGGAATATCACGGATGGCTCATGCAGACGACACAATCATCGAATGTGTGCTCGCTTGAGAACACCCGGGTGAGTATTAGAGCTGTGACGGCTAATCTCTGTTGGATTTCGTGTGGTCGTGCCGCAGTCACTGTAGTGAAGGTGTTACGGGCGCATGTGGTAATTCAGAATAAAAAGTTCAAAACACAGCTGTTGGCGATTTGGCAGCACACCGCCTTGTGTTAGTTGTTATCAAATGGTAGCGGAATAGTGACACATAGCCCACGTAGATAAAGGCGAAAAACTGGAGGTCGCGTGTGTAAGTTGTCCCTGTTAAAAATCCCGCGGGAGTTGGCAATTCTAAAGAGTAGGCCGTAAGGTCCAAACTCTGGCAATATTGTTAAAAAATGAAACCCACTTAAGGATAAACCTGGATGTGATGAGATACCAGCTGAACTAATTAAAACGGGAGGAGAAGAAAGCATACAAATCTGTCACACATTGTGTAAAAAGATATGGAAATATGGTATATGGCCAAAAGATTGGAAGAGAACAATCTTCATTCCATTTCCAAAAAAGCGACAACCTGAAATTATGCACCAACTATAGAACTGTTGCCCTGATCAGCCATCAAGGAAGAGGGAACAAGCGATCACATTCTCAACATGCGTTTAATAATAGAGAAGTGCAAAGAATTTAATGTAAACGTGTTCTCATGTTTTGTGGATTATTCAAAGGCATTTGACTGTGTACAACATCAGAAACTTTGGGAAATCATGAGGAATATGGGCTGTCCATCACATGTAATACACCTCATAAAAATGCTCTATCTAGACCAAGAAGCAGAGGTTAGAATAGATGGCGAGACATCAGATTGGTTTGACATCAAGCAAGGAGTCCGTCAAGAATGTGTGCTGTCCCCTATTTGTTTAACCTGTACGCCGAAAATATATTGAGATATGTAAGAGATAATATAAAAAGGGAGCTATATGATGCCCTAAATATCGGTGGTCATGACATACCAGAGATTCGGCATGCTGATGATACAGTATTGCTATCCACAACACAGAATGGTATAGAAAACCCAATTGAATAGTAAAAATCATAGCTTATATCTTAACATAGCAGAAACAAAGATAATGCGTACAGATAAAACTACTGTGGAGAAAGAAATATATGTTAATGAGGAAAAATTGGAGGTGGTGGACAATTTTGAACATCTTGGGTCATTTATTACTAACAACGGTTTAGTTTAGTTTAGTCGACAGATCAACATCACGGCACACGGGTGCAACCCATAAGTGATCCGTTCTCCTCCTAACTCAAACCTGAGTCTGGAGAAACTAAGCTCAGTGCACGAACTCCGTAGCACCGGCGAGGATCCTGAAATACTTTGGGTAGATTTTTGACGGTGACACAATGAAAGAAACTAAACGACGACTGTCATTTGCTCTTCAAAGACTAAAACAACTGAATAAATTATGGAGTGGGACAGATAGAACCACAAAAATTAGATTTTTAAGAGCATGCATCTTTCCCATTGCAACATACACCTGTGAGACCTGGACACTTACTAAACAAGCTGAACAGCGCATACATGCCATTGCATATAAATGTTATAGACGAGTTCTAAGAATATATTGGGTAAAGAAAATAACAAATGCATCCATACTTCAAGAGCTGAATATTGAAGAAGGTTGGCTATTAAAGACGATAAAACAAATAAAATTGAAATATTTTAGTCACTTGAAACGTCACGAAAGTTTGGAGAGAATAATAATGGAGGGGTTATACATGGGAAGAGGGGAAAAGGAAGGCCAAAGAGAAGATAGGTGCTGGATGAGGCGGATGATCTCCAGATGGGTGTATCGGACGCGGGGCATCTTGCTTATGATCGAGAGGTTTTCCGGAAGGTTGTTATGGGAGTGACGTTCTGCAAAGGACATGCTACTGAAATAATGAACTTATGGATAGTTTGATCCCATTATTCTGGTGATAGTCTGTCTACAGGAAGCAAATATGGCACAAATGCTTGTGGAAGTCGGACACACTGGCCTGTGAGTTACACCACTAGGTGGGATGCACTCCCCTCCAAATGAAAAACGAAGAAGAGTGAGAGAAGAAATTCGCAGCTGCGCTGTCCTCTTGTGCCCGTGACTGAAACAATGTTACTCTGTCCTTTATGACGGGACACCCCACTTTGATATACCCTGGGGTCATACATTACTATCATGGGATGGGAGACCCCCCCCCCCCCCCCAGCCCCTACC
Source organism: Cepaea hortensis (assembly GCA_963921405.1). NCBI lineage: Eukaryota > Metazoa > Mollusca > Gastropoda > Stylommatophora > Helicidae > Cepaea > Cepaea hortensis. The sequence goes on along the minus strand of OY992892.1, from coordinate 59,289,350 downwards.
CCCACCCCACGACAGTAATGTATGACCCCGGGGTATGTCAAAGTGACGTGTCCCATGATAACCTACCCCGCAGTCATAACAATAACATCAGTGTGGCAGTGTCTGATGGTTTGATACGTGAGTATACCACGTTTCTCACTTGCGTCAATGTAATTTGTGCATGTGGGTTATCTCCCTCATTCATCTGCCTGCCGTTTGTGCTATCTCGTCTTCTGTTCATTTACAAAATTGCAGAATTAATATTTCATGTGCACGATGTGCTGATATACCGACATGACTGGGTTAATTCAAACCTAGAAATGTATGTTTGTTTATAAATGCGGCCATTACGTTCACCATGGTTACGTCAATGATTGTGTTTCTGGTAATGACGGTTTCGCCAATGGGGTCACTTTACCAGTTAATGCACATTCGGGCACTCCTCCGAATAACGGTCCCAAATTATTTATCGTAAAAAGTATCCCTTACAGGGCCTCATTAGGTGATATAATAAAAACAAAATATTAAACACTACGAACTAAAATATAGAAGTGAGAAAATCGAAATGCGTACCAATAATATTTGACAGTAATATGTGGAAATACGTACGTACAATAAATAATTTGTGACCGTTATTTTATTATGTACAGTTATTGAGTGTGTGGTGGACTGCATGACCGATCGATCGATGCATTAAATGGTTTCTGGGCCCGAAGGGCCCTCACTGTCATCGGAGTATATTCCTATATCAATTACATGTGGGAATACGTACGTACAAGATATAGCTATACATTCCGACCTCAGTAAGGACCCTCCGGACCCATCGATCGGTCTAGAAGTCCACCACACATTCAATAACTGTGCATATCGCTTCTGAATCAGCATATCGCACTGGAATGAGCATAATCAACTAATAAGGCCCCGTAAGGGATACTTTTCACAATAAATAATTTGGGACCGTTATTCGAAGGAGTGCCCACATTTGTTTTGTTTTGTACCCCCTGGATCATCATCTTCAAGTGCCTTGCCGACTGGCATGGGTGATAATGTGCTTCTCAACATCTTGGAATCTCCATCGGCATGTATCAATTTGTGTATTGACTCCCTTCCGTATTTAGACACAAGAATGTTACGCGGTTTTTCTCCATGTTTTCCTAAACCTCTCTTTCCTTTAATCCATCCGGCTGTTACAAGTCAAGTTCTTGTCATCTTATAATAAGGTTGGGGGGGGGGGGGGGGTGTGAATACTGTCTCTTTCTGATGTTTGTAATAAATTGTTTTTGCGACTTAGCCTCCCTCAAAATGTTCAGATTACTCATTTTGGCTGTCAAAAGTATTGTCAGCATTTTACTATGAGGCCACATTTCTACAGTTTCAAGCGATTTGTATCGCTTATTTATTAATTGTCCATGATTCGCAGCATTTGCATAAGCGGCGCAGATGTTTCTCTTGCACATTGAGGCAAGGTGTATCGACCATACATTGGTAGAAAGGTTTGTGTGTCCCAATGAACCCAAGAGCTTCGCCGACGATAGCGCAGCTACTGCTAGAGCTTCCCATACCCGACAGGTTAAGGGAGAGGAACCAGACACCCGCTGCATTGTGGGTAGACTGGCTACATCCAAAGGCTAGGGATAGCAAACTAGAAAAATAATGTGGGTAGACTGGCTACATCCAAAGGCTAGGGATAGCAAACTAGAAAAATAATGTGGGTAGACTGGCTACATCCAAAGGCTAGGGATAGCAAACTAGAAAAATAATGTGGGTAGACTGGCTACATCCAAAGGCTAGGGATAGCAAACTAGAAAAATAATGCTTGTCGAAGTCGAATGTACAGACCCGATGGCGTGACGAAACAGTGTAGTTCAACTTAACTGATCTAATCACCTCCTACACCGCTGTACCTCATAATACCCTCCCCTCCCTCCTCACTGCAGTAAATCATTGTGACACCACTGCAATAGTCACTGATATTACTCTCATGGTGGTATTTTTGACTAAAACTGCCACCTCAATCTATCGATGTATCTTCACCATTATGTGTCATGCCAGCTGGCACGGGAGTTCATGCCTCTGCACAGTTGTCGTTTACTCATGTTCTGGGTCTACTCTGTTGGTGATATTCCTACACTTTCTCCTGTATCAGTCCATTCAGCATAATTTCTCTCGGCCTACTTCCGGTATCAGAAATGATTGGCAGCATAATGGATAGAAGGTTGTCAACAGATAAGATCATAAATGGCACACCGCATGCAATGTAAGACGAATCCACACACGCTTATCTACCTTACTATTAATCACTATCCTCTTTGGACAACAATCATCACCTTGAAATTAATATCCGAATTGTGACTGATTAGGTCACATGATTATTAATCTGAATCTGGCGACAGACTCTAAAATACAAGGGGGCTTCTAATGAAAACCTTAAATTCTTTTTTTTTTCCTTGGGGGGTGGTGTAGGGGTGGGGTGGGGGTGGTGAATATATCCTGAAAAAGTAAAGAGTTAATGTATCATTTTCTGATGTAGTTCACCACTGCGTTGAATGCAAGTCCTTAGGTATCAATAAATTGCTTGGCTTTAAACAGACTCTGGGGGTCACTACTCGGTGTATCTGACCGGGTCGTGAACACTCTGTCATAGAAGTCAGGCCGTTGTAACGCTTCCTACTCCAACCATACAAATGCTGGACTTACAGGCATGCACCACAATACTGGACGTGCGTTTATCAACGAATTTCTATAGGTGTCACACTCCAATGATTAAAAACAAATGGGATAACAGAACGCTTCTAGTCTTTGGTGAATAACAAAGTGGGGGTGTATTTTTTAAAGTGTCCTCATGATGTCACCATATTCTTCTGCACCGTGATGTTACGTACTTAACACTCTTGACATCTTTAACAACAATACTGACAGGGTACAAGACAATTGGATGGTTATTGTAATTTCAATTACACTTTTAAGATTTTCACTTGAATCCCCCTCCTAACTTATCTTCTGAGATTGAAAGGGACAGATGTTATGGTAGAATGGAAACGCATATGCCATTTCAAGAATTGTGTATATATCAACAGAATGCAAGAGACGATTACAGATTAAGCATATCTCCCCTCATGAATCTAACCTCCCTTCCCTACTTTCATCTGGAGCGATCTACATAAAAACAAAATGGTTAATATGTGTAGGGTTGTGCGGATTACGAGATCCTAAGCCGTGGTTTCTGTCAATTATGCCATAAATCAGTTCGATCCTTTGTGAGTGTGCCTTAGGAGAGCTGACTAATTATCACTTGTATGTTTCCGTACTCACTGCACTTTAGGGGAACGGTGGTAGGGCTGTTGCTAGCACTTCCGTGGAGCCGTGGTAGCGGTGTTACCAACACTTTAGGGGACCCGTGATTAGAGTTGTTGGCAGCATTTCAGGGGAACCGTGGTAGCGATGTTGCCAACACTTTAGGGGACCCGTGATTAGAGTTGTTGGCAGCATTTCAGGGGAACTGTGGTAGCGGTGTTGCCAACATCTTAGGAAAACAGTGGTAGCAGTGTTGCCAGCACTGTAGGGAAACCGTGGTAGCGGTATTGTTAGCACTGCAGGGAAACAATGGTAACGGTATTGTCAGCACTTTAGTGGAGCCGTGGTAGCACTTTAGGGGAAGCGTGGTAGCGGTGTTGTCAACACTTTAAGGGAACCGTGGTAGAACTTAAGGGTAACCGTGGTAGCAGGTTGCTAACACCTAAGGGGAACCGTGGTAGCGGTGTTGCCAGCACTGTAGGGAAACCGTGGTAGCAGTATTGTGAGCACTTTAGTGGAGCCGTGGTCGCAATGTAGGGTAACTGAGGTAGCGGTGTTCCCAACACTTTATGGGAAACGTTGTCAGCACTGTAGGGGAACCGTGGTTGGGGTATTGTCAGCACTGTAGGGGAACCGTTGTGGCGGTATTGTCAGCACTTTACTGGGAGCCGTGGTAGCACTGTATAGGAACCGTGGTAGCGGTGTTCCCAACACCTTAGGGGAACCGTGGTAGCGATGTAGCCTGCATTTTTGTCCCTGCAGGTCCTATAGTCACGTGCACAATCAATATGTTCTTTAAGAAGCAGAATGATTTCTGTCATTTACTTGGATTCCCAGGTCGGCCCAGCATAAAACGTGTACCAGGATATGTACTGGGAAGTAAAGGTGGCCGGTGGGATATTGACTACCCCACCCATTGAGTGCCGATTGGTCTACAAATAGCGGGACTAGAACTATTTATCAAAACAGAGGGGGGAGGGGAGGAGCGGGATGAGAGACGTACTGCCCGCTGACCGTATAAGGCCCGCAAAATCATTTGCTCTGGCCCTGCCAAGGCAACCACAGGCGAGACTGGAAATTTAATAAATCTTTATAAGCAATAATAAAATCAACTAGCAACGTCATCATTATTATCCAACATCACACGTCTCACCAAAGAGAAGCTGTTCGAGCCATCGCAGTAGTTACAGCTAGTAAGTTGCATATCCAATACAGGACGTAGCAGTCAACTCCAGCATTATTTGGCTGTTTGTGACTATTGGGCAGGTTTACGTTCAGTAATCTGCCATTGCTTTCTGAACGACCGGCACTCATACCATTGTATTGAAACCAACGCATGGCGGTCTGCTTCCAGATTGCCCGCAGCTGTGTTTCGAATGTGGTATGCGGGATACAAATTACGTTCGCAAATCCTTCGCCACGGAGCCGGTGACTTAACAAACGCACAAGAAATACCTATCTAGCGTGGTCAAATGGCAGAATTGGGAGAATAACATACACATGATCATAACTCTGGCGATCTTGTGAGATGGCGAATTATGATCCTCGTATTTTGCCCTTTATTCCCTCACTGGGGCATAGACTCAGTCAAACAATGATTTTTTTTTCCAAAGTTGCATATCCTTTAAAGGATGTTGCAGTCGACACTAGCATTTTACTGCCGTTGTTGATGTCTTGGTAAGTTTTATGTTCAGTAGTTTTCCATTGCTTTCTGAGCGACCGGCCCCCATAAAAACACGTTAAACCAGCGAGACACGGTCTGCTGCCAAATCGGTCACCGCTGTATTTTGAATCGCGTCCGCAACTCCGTCGCCACGGAGCCAGGCAAACAATGATTGCTGACGCTTATCTGTGTGCCACAAGATGATGATGATGACGTTGATCATAATGAAACGGCTCGCGGTAGTTCTGGCCTGACATGTGTGCCATCTCCTCTTGTTGGGAGTTAACATTCCTTCAACAAGGCTCCTACCGCTCAACGTCAACACTAGGGAGACCAGGCCTCTTCATCGCTGTGACACAAGAGGTACAATAAATTGGCCCATTGTATTAATGACACTGCCGCAGCAATATTACTATCGATCTGGCCAATAGCAGCCATTAGAAGTGATTTTACAACCGCCTGAGTTTGATAGCTGTCATTTTATTAGTGAAATGAATGATGCGTGTTATTGTCTGCGTATTTCATTTGCTAAATGCCTACATTTCTGTTTTATAAATCCCGACGCCAACCTGAAGGTTTTCATTCTTTAAAGTGTATGTAAAATCAGCATAGGTACCGTCTTTATATATATATATATATATATATATTCGGGTCCGCATCGATTGACGGACGTCAGTCGCGGCGATTGGGCAATCTTGAGCATAGCCTTCGATGGCTGACGTTGTAATGTTCTGTTATGATAATTTGGCTGTGTGTCCAACGTGTGTCACGTGGTTACACACCCGCTTCACACGTCAGTGATCCGGGGCTTGTTTCCGGATCCGGTCAGGGATATGCACTACTGACGAGCTCAAACGAGGGCGAAACTCGAGTCTAGTGCTTCCATATTGACGTGGATAGGCCTTAGGTTCATACCAGAATACGATCAGCGTTGCCAGTAGTGGGTTGTGCTCAATATTTAACATTCAAATCCCGAAATAACCAAATTAATCAATATATATATATATATATATATATATATATATATATATATATATATATATATATATATATATATATATATATATATATATATATATATATATATTTCAGTAAGTACCTTTCTCTTTTACACATCTTGAAATGTATTGGGTATATGGTGCTAGGCTCTTGTTTCCAAGGAATATCAACTTTCAGTGATTTATGTGGTCAATATCACGACTACCACCTTTATTATCCATGAACTTTCCTATCCATCAGAAAACACACCATGTTTGTTACTATCCAAATACTTCCGGTTACCCACGAGACCACCTTTATTACACATTATGTCAGCTCAAATTCTGGTACAACGTTTCTGAACTTCTCACTCAATAAGAAACACTGCTTAGTGATTGTCTTCTGAACTTCTCACTCTATTAGAAACACAGTTTAGTGATTGTCTATAAACACAGCGTTGTGATTGTCTATAAACGTTTTTTTTTTTTTTTTGCGAATTAATGTAATGGTTTCCTTTTAACTGATTGAGTGCCAAGGGATGATTAATTGTCCTAAGCAACTTCCCGTATCTGCCATGGGCTTATATATTATCAAAATGTTGTTATTACATTATAACACAACATTTCTGCTACCATATTAACAACTTTTTAGTCATAACTATGACACACTCCCACTTCCCATTTTCCGCCATCCATTTTTGTTTGGTTCGTACCTACTTTTTGTTTTACATAGAAAATGTTAACTTCTACAAACAATAGTAAAATAAAGTGAAGTTCCCGAATATTTATATCCGAATCGGCACTCGGTGAGTGATATAGAGAAGTAGTGGAACGCTGAACATGTTGATTATTAAATTGAAAGTATTGCTAGCATCTGCATCCTGAAGTGAACTGTTGACTATTCTTTATGTGCTCGTCGGACATTCATTGCGCCACATGTCTATTTGTAAATAGATAAAATGATCTATTATAGTTTCTTTGTTATAATTATCATGATTATCCACTGCAATGTCGGCTGGCGAGAGCGATCCTGCTTCTCCACAAATTGCGATCTCCGACAGCCTGGATCAATTCTTGTGTTGACGCCCCTCCATGCCATGGCACAAGACAGTTAATAAGTTTCAGACAATGTCTTCCTCTATCTCTCTGAACACCATCAATAAAAACCACATCATATTTTAAATGTAAATAATACAAAAGTAGTTGTAAAGCTATTCATTAAAAAGAGACTACACGAATTCTAAACAAACAGCTATAGAAGTTCCGGTCAGTAGCTCATGCACTTAACTTTAATCGATATTTTTGTACTGTGATTTCTGCAGAAATGTGGTTTCTGAGGAAAATGCAAAGAATACCATGGACAGACAGAAAAACCAATGACCAAGTACTACAGGAGACAAATGAACATCGTAAACTGATTAGAGAAATTACACGTAGACAGTCAAAACTTTTTTGGGCATGTTATGAGAAGAAATGGATTGGAGAACTTAGTGACAACTGGCATCATCGAAGGGAACAGACCAAGAGGAAGACCGAGAGGAAAATACCTGGATGGCTTGGCCACATGGCATGGACGAGACAGGAACACTGAGCTGATCCACGACACTGGTGATCGTGTGAAATGGCGAGTCATGACCGCCCACGCTTTCCGGCATGGCACATGATTGATTGATTGATTTCTTTCTTTCAAGAAGACATCCGTCTCATGTCCAAGGGTGTTTTGCTTCAGCTGTCAGTCGTTTGACATGTCTGGAAGTGACTGGTTGTGGAAGTATGAATGTGACTGTCGTAATCCAACAATCATGAACACAAAGACAGATGATGGGTGAAGAATACAGGGGAGATAGGAGGTAGGGACATATTTGGGGGAGATTTCATGACGTAGCAAATTGGTTACTGGGATCATTGCGAAAAAATGTAATGAGGTAGATCTAATCCAAGGTAGTCGGTATGCTTCAAGAGATGGTTGAGGTGAATGTTGTCATCATTTTTAAGTTCCATTTATATGGAGTAAACAGGAGAACACAGAGCCAGACAGATGTGGATAGACAGGCAGACCAACAGACAAACGGACGGACATTCAGGCAGGCAAACAGACAGACATACATACAGACAGACATAAAAGCAGTCGACAGGCAGCCAGACAGATGTGGATAGACAGGCAGACCAACAGACAAACGGACGGACATTCAGGCAGGCAAGCAGACAGACATACATACAGACAGACATAACAGCAGTCGACAGGCAGCCAGATAGACAGAGTGACGGATATACGGGCGCACAAACATTAAGGTAGGTAGGTAGATTAGTAGCTAGGTAGATAGGTATGCAGGCAAACAGGTTGGTAAATAGGTCGGTCGGTAGGTAGGTAGGCAAGTAAGTAAGTAAGTAGGTAAGTAAGTAAGTAAGTAAGTAAGTAAGTAAGTAAGTAAGTAAGTAAGTAAGTAAGTAAGTAAGTAGGTAGTAATGCAGGAAAGAAGTCAAACAATAAAATAACTTGGTTCTAGGGTAGGCAAAAAGGCAGGTAAATATGCAGGCAAGCATGTCGGTAAGTGGGTAGACTTGTAGGTATGTAGGTCGACTGGTAGGTAGATAGGTAGGCAAAAGGTAGACAGGAAAGTAGACAGATTTGTTGCTTGGTAGGTAGGTAGATAGGTCGGTGGACTAGATTGATAGATAGGTATAAATGTAGTCTGGGCATCGGCCCCTAGCACGTACTTTTTTCAGTATCCAGCAATGGAAAATGTTAAACATGTAAAACCTGTCACACGAACCCATCTAGTAGTTTTGCCCCTATTCCAGAAGACTAAAATCTGCTCTACTACACCGGGGTCAAGGGATGGAGAAGTATAACATAACGTGTTAGTCGGCGGATCAACATCACGGCACACGGGTGTAATCTATGAGTGCTCCGTTCTACTCCTTACTCAAGCCTGAGTTCGGAGAATCTCAGCTCAGTGCACGAACTCCGTAGCACCAGAGAGGATCCTGAAATACTTTGGGTAGAATTTAACTCAAAATTTTGCCCGGGCAGCGCCGTTAGGCTACTCTTTTTCGATTTCCAACTGCAAAGGGATTTTTTACGCGGCGCAACAATAAAAACGGACGTCTGATCTCACTACCCAAAGACCAGGGGAAATTTTGTTACTAGAGGTCCACGTGAAAACATCCGGGGCTTGAACCCGGGACCTCCAACACTCGAGGAGGACACCTTACCTCGAGACCACTCAGCCCCCTTGAAATAATATACAGTTACACAGAATCGTACCAGGTCTATCTTAATGAGAGTTGGACACCGTGTAACTAAGCCACTTCTCTTCTTTAAGTCCACAAGCTCCTGTGGGATTACAGAAGCACGAGATAATCTAATCGCCACAGGTAGTTACTCACTCAGTTAAGCAAGCGGCTGGACCCAATTCTCTTTAGGGATTTTACTTTCGAACAAGACTCCCAAGTGTCCTGGCTCTCTCGCTAAATTCATTTACTAATGGTATTTTATCCAACACGGCATGAAAACGGGGAATTAAAAACCAGAACGTTTCCTGTACAAATGTGAGTTTCCTATCACCTGGTTAGCTCTGGAGGAAATGGTGAATTTGACCATATCCCTGGACGTCACGGAGTAATTATTTGTTACTGACATTGGTGTTAGTTGACGGTAAAACAGTGCATAAGGAAAATAAACAAACGATAATATACTGCACACACACACACATACACACACTACAAACATACACACACATAAATCACACATTTAAAAGCTATTAATAAGCCGAAATGCGAGCTATAGTATGTCCCGAAAAGAATGCCTTCATTCACGATCAATTATTTTGAAAACTGTCTGTTGCATCGTTATGAAATTTTTCCAGCCGTCTTATATTTACCCCCACCCAAGGAATATGTCTTTGATAGGTCCAAAAGCAACTTAAATCATCGAAAGCGGTGACATTTCTTTGATGTTTTGCTGAAAAACTAGTGATTTCTCGCTAACAAATTTATGTTTACAGTAATGAAAGCCCCGCCAATTCAGATGACACACAAGGCGTATCCGGATTTGTATGGGAGTGGGTGCAATGAAAGAAGTAGCTTAAAATCGACAGGGTCGGCTGCATTGCACCGGGTTTTTATCCCGTATGGCTCAGTTTCTTTCCGCAAGTAGTATATGGCGTGCACTTGCCACATGATTGGAGGGTAAACTGGTAGGGTAATTTGGGTTTATGAAGGAAATACGGGGAAAATGTCGACTCGGTGAAATTTTTTTTTCGGCGTGTGGGAATTTTTTTTCGGCGTGCCTGGTGGGAACTTTTTTTCGTGGGAACGAAATTTTTGGCGCTGCCTGGTGGGGAAGTAATTAAGGTAAAATGTTCTGCGAGGTTGTGAGATGAGTGGTAGTACTTAAAGAGAGGGCACGGCTGAGGGAGGGGTATATATTTTAGAAAGGAGTATATGAATGTGTGCGTAGTGATGAACAAGGGTGTGATGGGTCGTGGTTTCTACTCATGGGTATATGGTGGTGGCGTAGACATAATATGTATGGGTAGTGATAGACAAGGGTGTGCTGGGTCGTTCTACTCATGGGTATATGGTGGTGGTGTAGATATAATGTGTGCGTAGTGATGAACAAGGGTGTGATGGGTCGTGGTTTCTACTCATGGGTATATGGTGGTGGTGTAGATATGAATGTGTGCGTGGTGTCGTGATGGGTCGTTCTAGTCATGGGTTGGATATATGGTGGTGGCGTAGACTTAATGTGTCTGTGTAGTGATACACAAGGGTGTAATGGGTATATGGTGGTGGTTACGTGTATGACTGTATCTGTGTAGTGATGAACAAGGGTGTGATGGATCGTGGTTATACTCGAAGTAAGAGCTGGTTACTATCATCTGAACAGTGTGATAGTAGTGAAGGGTGGTATATTCACCGATTACAAAGGAAAGCATATAAAGTTATAATGGGTATGGTGGTAAGGGGTATTAGTGATCAAGTAGAAGTGATATAGGGGTGGTCATAAATATAATAAGAGGTGTTTGCAATTACACACTGGTCAACCAGTGGTCAAGTGGTCAAGTAAGGGTCAAGTAGTCAAGTAAGGAAATTTTAGGGAAAAGTGATTGTAATGATATGGTGGTGATTAAAGAGTGGTAAATTAGTGGTCAAGTAGTGGTCAAGCAGTGGTCAAGCGAGGAAAATTTTAGGGAAATTTTAGGGAAAAGTGATTGTAATGATATGGTGGTGATTAAAGAGTGGTAAATTAGTGGTCAAGTAGTGGTCAAGCAGTGGTCAAGCGGTGGTCAAGTGAGGAAAATTTTAGGGAAATTTTAGGGAAAAGTGATTGTAATGATATGGTGGTGATTAAAGAGTGGTAAATTAGTGGTCAATCAGTGGTCAAGGAGTGGTCAAGTGGTCAAGTAAGGAAAATTTTAGGGGAAATTGGTCGTAGTGACATGGTGATGCTTAAATTAGTGGTAAATTAATGATCAAGTAGTGGTCAAGTAGTGGTCAAGCAGTGGTCAAGCGGTGTGTAAGTGAGGAAAATTTTAGGGAAATTTTAGGGAAAAGTGATTGTAATGAGATGGTGATGATTAAAGAGTGGTAAATTAGTGGTCAAGCAGTGGTCAAGCAGTGGTCAAGTGAGGAAATTTTAGGGAAAAGTGATTGTAGCGACATGGTGATGCTTAAAGGGTGGTAAATTAGTGGTCAAGTAGTGGTCAAGCAGTGGTCAAGTAGTGGTCAAGGGGTCGAGTGACCACTTAAATTGTAGAGGACGATGTGCCTAAGATTATGGTAGTGATTAAAGTGATCGATGACGTGGTCAAGCAGAGGTCAAGCAGTGGTCAAGTAGTTGAGTGACCACTTAAATTATAGGGGAAAGTATGTATATTGCAATGGTGGTGGGTAAAGTGAGGAAGAATCAATAGTAGTGAAAATACTACTACGAATATTAGCGACAAGCACAAAGACAACCAAGTACATACTTGATACACACAAATACAAAGACAACGAAACACACACACGTACACACATACAGATACAAAGGCAACCATACCATTACTACTATCACAACAACAGCTATACACAAGTACACACCCATAATCAAAGACACAAATACACACACACACACATACAAACACAAAGGCAACCATACACAGACAACCCATACCATTACTACTGTCATCACAACTATACACAAGTACACACACTTGATACACTTGTACATACAGACCTACAAGCACACAAGAACACTCAAAGACAAATACAAAGACACACCCATACCATTACTACTGTCATCACAACCAGTACAGACACACTCACCCATACACAAGAACACTCAAACACAAAGACACAGACACACTTGTACATACACATACACACCCATCGCCTAGGATTACTACTGTCATCACAACTATACACAAGTACACACCCATAATCAATTATACAAATACACATCTACAAACAAAAACACACAAAGACACAGACACACTTGTACATACAGATACAGAAGTACAGACAATCCATACTATTACTACTGTCATCACAACTATACACACTTGATACACTTGTACATACAGACCTACAAGCACAAAGTCAACCACACACAGCCATAAACAAATACACAAAGACGGTCACACTTGTACATACAGACCTACAAGCACAAAGTCAACCACACACAGCCATAAACAAATACACAAAGAAGGTCACACTTGTACATACAGACCTACAACATCACAACTATACACAAGTACATACCCATAATCAATTACACAAGAACACTCAAAGACAAATACAAAGACACAAACACATGTACACACTTGATACACACAAATACAAAGACAACCATACACACACACACACACCCATCGCCTAGGATTACTACTGTCATCACAACTATACACACTTGATACACTTGTACATACAGACCTACAACATCACAACTATACACAAGTACATACCCATAATCAATTACACAAGAACACTCAAAGACAAATACAAAGACACAAACACATGTACACACTTGATACACACAAATACAAAGACAGCCAAGTACACACACACACCCATATCATTACTACTGTCATCACAACTATACTCAAGTACAGACACACCCATCGCCTAGCATTACTACTGTCATCACAACTATATACAACTACGTACAGACACGAGTACAACAACAAAGACAGACACAAAACACATACAGACACCCATACACATTTGATACACTTGTACATACAGACACATAAGTACACAAAAAACACACCCAAACCAGTACTACTGGTATCACAACCACTACATATACACTTGTGCATACAGACCTACAAGAATATCACATACCCCCTTTGGTAAAGAAACGCTGATATCCGAGACTACGTCATCAACGCCATGTGTAAAAGTCATTAAGTATGAGTCATCGGTTTGTGGGAAGCAGGCGTGAGAATAGCTTACTGCCACGTCAGCTAGGTCGTGTGCAGAACCAGTGTATAAAATAGAAGGCGTCTCTTGTGAGCTCAGTACCAGTTCACGGGCTGACTTGTCTATCTACAGAGGTGCTTCAGGCTGGTGTGAGCAGTGTAGTAAGCAGATATTGTTCACGTACTGACTTGGCTACATCGGTGAAACAGGTTGGTGTGAGCAGTGTTCGTGTAGTAACCAGCTATTTTTCACGTAGTGACTTGGGTACAGCAGTGAAACTTGGTGTGAGCCTTATTCGTGTCGTTGGCCTCTGATAAAACAGTGAAACATTGTATACACCAGAACATTTTTTCGTGGTTGTAAGAAAGAAGAAAAAAACAGTTTATCAATATGACCACCAGATCTACTTTCACGTGTTCAGTGTGCGACAAAGCCTATTGTGATAAGTATACCCTTAATCGTCACATTCGGACCATTCACGAGGGGAAAGACCAAGTATATCCCTGTCAGTTATGTGATAAGGTGTGTAATACGAACGATGGCCTACAAAAACACAAACGAATACGTCATCAGCCACGTATGAATACACCAAACACTCCAATACCAGAGACGACAGCACCACCTGTCTATTTACACCATCATCGTAGTGTAAGTCAAGTACCAGACTGCCACCACTGTATCTTCAATGATAACCTTACCCGTCATAATAGGAACATTCACAATGATTATCCCTGTCAGAGACGTGACAATCTATACAATTCGAACCTACAACGGTACTTACATCACCAGACATCACGAGAAAGGATGACACCCTTAGACACCCTGGCAACACCTCCACTCATAGTAGCAGAGGATATCCAACCAAATGATAGAGACAGTTTGGCAGCCCTTAAGGCGTACTGCAAGGACCTATCGCTTATGCTACCCAATCAAGTGGTAGTATTAGAAAAAAGTGTCGACCACCGCTATCGGGTGGTTTTGGTATGATAAAAAGAAGTATTCAGATATCTTGTATGATATCTCATACATGTCTTTATTCTGGATCCGAAACATATAAGGTATGTGTGATGACTTCGACAACAACAGTGTTTTTTGATAGTCAACTATATACTCAAAAATGAAGATCACTAATCCAGAACTTTTTGGTGTTTCACTAATCATCTATGTCATTGATTGTTTCTTATATAGCTAAACTGTTTTTCACTAAGCATGTATGTCATTGATTTTTTTTCTTATATCTCTAAACTGTTTTTCACTACTCATGTATGTCCTTGATTTTATCTTATATCACTAAAGTGTTTTTCACTAATCATCTATGTCATTGATTGTTTCTTATATCACTAAACTGTTTTTCACTACTCATGTATGTCATTGATTGTTTCTTATATCTCTAAACTGTTTTTCACTAATCATCTATGTCATTGATTGTTTCTTATATCACTAAACTGTTTTTCACTACTCATGTATGTCATTGATTTTTTCTTATATCTCTAAACTGTTTTTCACTAATCATGTATGTCATTGATTTTTTCTTATATCACTAAAGTATTTTGATGAATAATACATTCTTTGATATATTGAAACCAAGTTTTTTTTGTTGATTTTCTTTAGTGGTTTTGTTTTCATGACGTTGTCTTGTCGGCTCAGAGCTTACATTACCAGACATGAACAATGTCTTAGAAGAAGTTATGGCAAATACAGAACAGTCAAATGTATAAAATCTAGGAAAAAATAACCAAAGGCGAAAAGACCTAAAGAGAGAAATGTCTCGACCAAGCTTATAAATATTACAACTAAAAGGTTGATCAAAATTCAAACATTATAAAAATAACCAAATATGAAAAGGCCAAAGACAGAAATATTTCAACTAAACTTATAAATAAGTCACCAAAAGGGGAAAAGGTCAAGTACAGAAATAGCTATGGAAAAAGTAAGTCCACAAAACTAAGAAATAAATGTAACTTCTGTAGTCAATTGTGTCTTATCTGAAAAGACGCTATCAATGTCACCCCTTTCCTTGTTTTACTTTACCAAAGACCTTCACCGTATCTGGTACAGAAACCCTTATACAGCACTCATCTCTCCACAGTCTTGGTTGCTTTCTAATACAAAGTGGTTACATCACCAAGAACTTCAAACCTCCAGTGTACACGTGCTCCATTGAAACACCCATGACAGTTAACAACATGTATGGCCATGTAATATGTGAGTCCATCGGGGATAGTTCATCCGAGTATTCCAAAAGATCCATTTCCCATGGCTGACATCTTCAACTTGCTATAACACAACTTATTCTAATATACACTTTACATGAAATTTCCCAAATTTGGGCTCTATTAAAGATTACGTAATGAGATACACAAAGACACCAAGAACATATCATACAAAACAATTCACAAATTAAAACTTAAACCATATCAGATGAACCACCCAACAAGTACTACACAAACATATAATAAGGAAACACATGACACACAGAGCTTACAGACAAATCACTTGGACTCAAACAAATTTTGCTTCTTGTACTGTAGAATTCTACCAACACTTCTTTCCTATCACCAAAACTAAACATCTACCACACAACCACTGGTCATTTATCCAACATAATACTCATACCCTCGCCAACGACATTAAGGAAATACATACTTATACATTGTCAGACATTAGATTTAAAGCCCCTACTACTAACATATCAGCGGTGTCGAGTTCCCGTTTCACAAAAACACCCTCTTGTCAGTTGTTAGTGAAAACCATTACACCAGTCCATAATTGTGACTCGTAGAATCTACACTCACACTGTCGTATCTGTAGTATGGGTCTGTGATCAGAGATTCTTCTATAGAATCACATTGTAATCCTAACGTTTTAACCTACTTGTGTAAAACTTTTTTCACCTTCCATTCACCAGGTACAATGACAGCTTTAATTGATAGACGGACATCGTGGTCAGAAGATGAAGATTGTTGTGAAGATGACAGTGTTTTGAAGGAGGATGATTCTGGCTTCTTCACACCAGCTTTAACATTAGACATTTTGTTCTGCCAGAAACCTACTCGTGGCACCCAGCCAGCTTTAGATGTATCAGAGACAACTTTTGCTTGGGGTGATGATTCGTCTTCAGATGAAGATATTGACCTTTTGGCTAGTAGTCATGCCCCAGAGTCTCTCAAGAAAATTAATGTGACGTGGAACGAAAAATATCCTACTGATGGTGTCCGAAGGTGTTCCTCTTCAACGAATAAGGTGTGTATGGGTAGTAATGATCATAATTCACATGTGTATTTTTGTAAACATGACCAATACCGAAAACCTATGTGTTATACATCTTTTCTATGTACATCTCTCTATACCACAAACCATCAGTGACTATACCTTTACCTTTTCTCAAGACGTGACCAATAGAATGTCGACAGTCTGTTTTTATGCCTTTTACCACTTCTCCTTGTGAATTTTTTACTGTTTTTTCTTTACTGAAGTAGTAGGTAGTCTTGTAAGTTTCAATGTGTTTTATTTACCTCCACAGGTTAGTTTTGCACCAGAACCTCACTTCTTGACAGTCCATACTGTTGGCACCGAAGAACGCAATGGTAACTGGCATCATGTAATCAGAGAACGTGAGAATTTTGAAAGCCGTATACTAGAGCTGGAAAAAATTTTGAACCCAGTCTTGAGGGACAACCACAGAAGAAAAGTCATCGAACAAAGGACAGCAGTGAAGAAGGCAGCTGTAGTCTAATTAGCATGTATATCTCTCTGCTCTATTAAAACAGTTATAACCAGAAATAAACTAGTATGTATTTCCTTAATGTCGTTGGCGAGGGTATGAGTATTATGTTGGATAAATGACCAGTGGTTGTGTGGTAGATGTTTAGTTTTGGTGATAGGAAAGAAGTGTTGGTAGAATTCTACAGTACAAGAAGCAAAATTTGTTTGAGTCCAAGTGATTTGTCTGTAAGCTCTGTGTGTCATGTGTTTCCTTATTATATGTTTGTGTAGTACTTGTTGGGTGGTTCATCTGATATGGTTTAAGTTTTAATTTGTGAATTGTTTTGTATGATATGTTCTTGGTGTCTTTGTGTATCTCATTACGTAATCTTTAATAGAGCCCAAATTTGGGAAATTTCATGTAAAGTGTATATTAGAATAAGTTGTGTTATAGCAAGTTGAAGATGTCAGCCATGGGAAATGGATCTTTTGGAATACTCGGATGAACTATCCCCGATGGACTCACATATTACATGGCCATACATGTTGTTAACTGTCATGGGTGTTTCAATGGAGCACGTGTACACTGGAGGTTTGAAGTTCTTGGTGATGTAACCACTTTGTATTAGAAAGCAACCAAGACTGTGGAGAGATGAGTGCTGTATAAGGGTTTCTGTACCAGATACGGTGAAGGTCTTTGGTAAAGTAAAACAAGGAAAGGGGTGACATTGATAGCGTCTTTTCAGATAAGACACAATTGACTACAGAAGTTACATTTATTTCTTAGTTTTGTGGACTTACTTTTTCCATAGCTATTTCTGTACTTGACCTTTTCCCCTTTTGGTGACTTATTTATAAGTTTAGTTGAAATATTTCTGTCTTTGGCCTTTTCATATTTGGTTATTTTTATAATGTTTGAATTTTGATCAACCTTTTAGTTGTAATATTTATAAGCTTGGTCGAGACATTTCTCTCTTTAGGTCTTTTCGCCTTTGGTTATTTTTTCCTAGATTTTATACATTTGACTGTTCTGTATTTGCCATAACTTCTTCTAAGACATTGTTCATGTCTGGTAATGTAAGCTCTGAGCCGACAAGACAACGTCATGAAAACAAAACCACTAAAGAAAATCAAAAAAAAAAACTTGGTTTCAATATATCAAAGAATGTATTATTCATCAAAATACTTTAGTGATATAAGAAAAAATCAATGACATACATGATTAGTGAAAAACAGTTTAGAGATATAAGAAAAAATCAATGACATACATGAGTAGTGAAAAACAGTTTAGTGATATAAGAAACAATCAATGACATAGATGATTAGTGAAAAACAGTTTAGAGATATAAGAAACAATCAATGACATACATGAGTAGTGAAAAACAGTTTAGTGATATAAGAAACAATCAATGACATAGATGATTAGTGAAAAACACTTTAGTGATATAAGATAAAATCAAGGACATACATGAGTAGTGAAAAACAGTTTAGAGATATAAGAAAAAAAATCAATGACATACATGCTTAGTGAAAAACAGTTTAGCTATATAAGAAACAATCAATGACATAGATGATTAGTGAAACACCAAAAAGTTCTGGATTAGTGATCTTCATTTTTGAGTATATAGTTGACTATCAAAAAACACTGTTGTTGTCGAAGTCATCACACATACCTTATATGTTTCGGATCCAGAATAAAGACATGTATGAGATATCATACAAGATATCTGAATACTTCTTTTTATCATACCAAAACCACCCGATAGCGGTGGTCGACACTTTTTTCTAATACTACCACTTGATTGGGTAGCATAAGCGATAGGTCCTTGCAGTACGCCTTAAGGGCTGCCAAACTGTCTCTATCATTTGGTTGGATATCCTCTGCTACTATGAGTGGAGGTGTTGCCAGGGTGTCTAAGGGTGTCATCCTTTCTCGTGATGTCTGGTGATGTAAGTACCGTTGTAGGTTCGAATTGTATAGATTGTCACGTCTCTGACAGGGATAATCATTGTGAATGTTCCTATTATGACGGGTAAGGTTATCATTGAAGATACAGTGGTGGCAGTCTGGTACTTGACTTACACTACGATGATGGTGTAAATAGACAGGTGGTGCTGTCGTCTCTGGTATTGGAGTGTTTGGTGTATTCATACGTGGCTGATGACGTATTCGTTTGTGTTTTTGTAGGCCATCGTTCGTATTACACACCTTATCACATAACTGACAGGGATATACTTGGTCTTTCCCCTCGTGAATGGTCCGAATGTGACGATTAAGGGTATACTTATCACAATAGGCTTTGTCGCACACTGAACACGTGAAAGTAGATCTGGTGGTCATATTGATAAACTGTTTTTTTCTTCTTTCTTACAACCACGAAAAAATGTTCTGGTGTATACAATGTTTCACTGTTTTATCAGAGGCCAACGACACGAATAAGGCTCACACCAAGTTTCACTGCTGTACCCAAGTCACTACGTGAAAAATAGCTGGTTACTACACGAACACTGCTCACACCAACCTGTTTCACCGATGTAGCCAAGTCAGTACGTGAACAATATCTGCTTACTACACTGCTCACACCAGCCTGAAGCACCTCTGTAGATAGACAAGTCAGCCCGTGAACTGGTACTGAGCTCACAAGAGACGCCTTCTATTTTATACACTGGTTCTGCACACGACCTAGCTGACGTGGCAGTAAGCTATTCTCACGCCTGCTTCCCACAAACCGATGACTCATACTTAATGACTTTTACACATGGCGTTGATGACGTAGTCTCGGATATCAGCGTTTCTTTACCAAAGGGGGTATGTGATATTCTTGTAGGTCTGTATGCACAAGTGTATCTGTAGTGGTTGTGATACCAGTAGTACTGGTTTGTGTGGCCCTCTTTGTTTTTTGTGTACTTATGTGTCTGTATGTACAAGTGTATCAAATGTGTATGGGTGTCTGTATGTGTTTTGTGTCTGTCTTTGTTGTTGTACTCGTGTCTGTACGTAGTTGTATATAGTTGTGATGACAGTAGTAATGCTAGGCGATGGGTGTGTCTGTACTTGAGTATAGTTGTGATGACAGTAGTAATGATATGGGTGTGTGTGTGTACTTGGCTGTCTTTGTATTTGTGTGTATCAAGTGTGTACATGTGTTTGTGTCTTTGTATTTGTCTTTGAGTGTTCTTGTGTAATTGATTATGGGTATGTACTTGTGTATAGTTGTGATGTTGTAGGTCTGTATGTACAAGTGTATCAAGTGTGTATAGTTGTGATGACAGTAGTAATCCTAGGCGATGGGTGTGTGTGTGTGTGTATGGTTGTCTTTGTATTTGTGTGTATCAAGTGTGTACATGTGTTTGTGTCTTTGTATTTGTCTTTGAGTGTTCTTGTGTAATTGATTATGGGTATGTACTTGTGTATAGTTGTGATGTTGTAGGTCTGTATGTACAAGTGTGACCTTCTTTGTGTATTTGTTTATGGCTGTGTGTGGTTGACTTTGTGCTTGTAGGTCTGTATGTACAAGTGTGACCGTCTTTGTGTATTTGTTTATGGCTGTGTGTGGTTGACTTTGTGCTTGTAGGTCTGTATGTACAAGTGTATCAAGTGTGTATAGTTGTGATGACAGTAGTAATAGTATGGATTGTCTGTACTTCTGTATCTGTATGTACAAGTGTGTCTGTGTCTTTGTGTGTTTTTGTTTGTAGATGTGTATTTGTATAATTGATTATGGGTGTGTACTTGTGTATAGTTGTGATGACAGTAGTAATCCTAGGCGATGGGTGTGTATGTGTATGTACAAGTGTGTCTGTGTCTTTGTGTTTGAGTGTTCTTGTGTATGGGTGAGTGTGTCTGTACTGGTTGTGATGACAGTAGTAATGGTATGGGTGTGTCTTTGTATTTGTCTTTGAGTGTTCTTGTGTGCTTGTAGGTCTGTATGTACAAGTGTATCAAGTGTGTGTACTTGTGTATAGTTGTGATGACAGTAGTAATGGTATGGGTTGTCTGTGTATGGTTGCCTTTGTGTTTGTATGTGTGTGTGTGTGTGTATTTGTGTCTTTGATTATGGGTGTGTACTTGTGTATAGCTGTTGTTGTGATAGTAGTAATGGTATGGTTGCCTTTGTATCTGTATGTGTGTACGTGTGTGTGTTTCGTTGTCTTTGTATTTGTGTGTATCAAGTATGTACTTGGTTGTCTTTGTGCTTGTCGCTAATATTCGTAGTAGTATTTTCACTACTATTGATTCTTCCTCACTTTACCCACCACCATTGCAATATACATACTTTCCCCTATAATTTAAGTGGTCACTCAACTACTTGACCACTGCTTGACCTCTGCTTGACCACGTCATCGATCACTTTAATCACTACCATAATCTTAGGCACATCGTCCTCTACAATTTAAGTGGTCACTCGACCCCTTGACCACTACTTGACCACTGCTTGACCACTACTTGACCACTAATTTACCACCCTTTAAGCATCACCATGTCGCTACAATCACTTTTCCCTAAAATTTCCTCACTTGACCACTGCTTGACCACTGCTTGACCACTAATTTACCACTCTTTAATCATCACCATCTCATTACAATCACTTTTCCCTAAAATTTCCCTAAAATTTTCCTCACTTACACACCGCTTGACCACTGCTTGACCACTACTTGACCACTACTTGATCATTAATTTACCACTAATTTAAGCATCACCATGTCACTACGACCAATTTCCCCTAAAATTTTCCTTACTTGACCACTTGACCACTCCTTGACCACTGATTGACCACTAATTTACCACTCTTTAATCACCACCATATCATTACAATCACTTTTCCCTAAAATTTCCCTAAAATTTTCCTCACTTGACCACCGCTTGACCACTGCTTGACCACTACTTGACCACTAATTTACCACTCTTTAATCACCACCATATCATTACAATCACTTTTCCCTAAAATTTCCCTAAAATTTTCCTCGCTTGACCACTGCTTGACCACTACTTGACCACTAATTTACCACTCTTTAATCACCACCATATCATTACAATCACTTTTCCCTAAAATTTCCTTACTTGACTACTTGACCCTTACTTGACCACTTGACCACTGGTTGACCAGTGTGTAATTGCAAACACCTCTTATTATATTTATGACCACCCCTATATCACTTCTACTTGATCACTAATACCCCTTACCACCATACCCATTATAACTTTATATGCTTTCCTTTGTAATCGGTGAATATACCACCCTTCACTACTATCACACTGTTCAGATGATAGTAACCAGCTCTTACTTCGAGTATAACCACGATCCATCACACCCTTGTTCATCACTACACAGATACAGTCATACACGTAACCACCACCATATACCCATTACACCCTTGTGTATCACTACACAGACACATTAAGTCTACGCCACCACCATATATCCAACCCATGACTAGAACGACCCATCACGACACCACGCACACATTCATATCTACACCACCACCATATACCCATGAGTAGAAACCACGACCCATCACACCCTTGTTCATCACTACGCACACATTATATCTACACCACCACCATATACCCATGAGTAGAACGACCCAGCACACCCTTGTCTATCACTACCCATACATATTATGTCTACGCCACCACCATATACCCATGAGTAGAACGACCCATCACACCCTTGTTCATCGCACACATTCATATACTCCTTTCTAAAATATATACCCCTCCCTCAGCCGTGCCCTCTCTTTAAGTACTACCACTCATCTCACAACCTCGCAGAACATTTTACCTTAATTACTTCCCCACCAGGCAGCGCCAAAAATTTCGTTCCCACGAAAAAAAGTTCCCACCAGGCACGCCGAAAAAAAATTCCCACACGCCGAAAAAAAAATTTCACCGAGTCGACATTTTCCCCGTATTTCCTTCATAAACCCAAATTACCCTACCAGTTTACCCTCCAATCATGTGGCAAGTGCACGCCATATACTACTTCCGCAGCGCGGAAAGCGTCGCACAAAGCACCGAAATCGAACATAAAACCTTCAGAGCCCGAGTCAGACGGCTTGACCACTTCACCACGGAGAATCCCGAGAGGGGTGCAATGTGTAATATTAGTAAAGACAGAGAATTTACAGAGGCATGGGGTAAATAATTTGTAAATTGACAGGAAAGTAGAAGGAATATATTTCTTACCTTATTTTTCATTTCCTTCTTGTTTCTTCAGCTGCTGGTTAATAATGTGAACACAAGTATTCATGTTAGCTTTTTATATTGAGTTCGTGAAAGCTTCCAAATAGCTGTGCGTTAATGTTCGTATTGAGTAACCAGAAATGATACAGCAATTTAGTCATCATGTTTTCATTTTTAAGGATCTGTTCAGCTGTCTGTGTAGTTTGTTCACACATACACATGGGTGACAGACCCGCTTTGAGTCTTCGTGAAAGATTGTCTACTCTGCTGTTTACCGTTCAGAGACGGAACATGATTACCTGTTTTGCACTATGAAAATAGTTGTCAGTGTCTCTGTAGTGGGCTTTCTTCTTAACGACCAAGATGTTGGTCCTTTTTTCATTGAAGTTTATAGATTGATTCGTATGTAAGTGTGTTGTCCACTAATTTGACAACGTGTTTGCTCTCACGTTTCTTGTTATGCCCCAATATGTCAGTTTCCACCGCAATATTACTCTGCTGTTGGTATTCAATGCGTTTAGTGTGTGTGTGTGTGTGTGTGTGTGTGTGTGTGTGTGTGTGTGTGTGTGTGTGTGTGTGTTTCAATACAGTTGTTTGTCACCGCTGAGGGCTTGCGGAATTGAAAATTCATCACTATGGAATACAAACTGTTGCCATTGACATTATGCTGATGCTGTAATGTTTAGGGCCTGCAATTCGTCTGAATAGTTGGAGCAAAATATCCCAGTAAGTGTGTACGTAGATTAAGGTCTGCGATCTGCTCAGACCTTAATCTGTGTCGGACGATTCCAGTAGGTTGATGATTGCTCTCGGTTGCATAAAATTCAATCCATCATTTCTCCAATAATCCTCTTCCTCTTTCAACACATGGTCCTCACATTTTTTCCAGTAACTTTTATCAATATTTAATAGCGCGGACAGACAGACAGACAGACAGACAGACAGACAGACAGACAGACAGACAGGTAGGTAGGTAGGTAGAAAGGTAGATGGATGGATGGATAGATGGATGGATGGATGGATGGATGGACGGACGGACGGACAGACAGTCAGACAGACAGACAGACAGGCAGGCAGGCAGCAAGGCAGACAGGCAGGCAGGCAGGCAGGCAGGCAGGCAGACAGACAGACAGACAGACAGACAGACAGACAGACAGACAGACAGATAGATCCCCGCCAGGAGCTGGGCGAAGCCGGGCCGAGTCAGCTAGTTTATTTATATAATCACGTTTCATGAAATCCCCCATTGGAGACACCTCTGAACAATACCATTTAACTCCGCACTGTTTGTGCCAAAACGAAAACCGCGAGACAATTTAAAAAAAAAGCGCGGATGTGTCTTGCTGAAGCTGTAATACTTTTAAATTGATGGTATTAATCCCTGAGCCGTAAATTATATACCGCATATAAACAAACATTGTCATCTGCCGTACAATCTCCGGAACAAAATTTTTTTTGTTGGGTGGACATAATGATAAGTTTATATGCTAAATCTCATCATTTTCCCTCAGTTGGTTACTGAGATATTGAATGTTATATTGGGGCAAAAAAAAAAAAATAATAAACACACTAAAGCAGGCCAGGTCTCCCTTAGTTTCTCTTAAAACTATCAGGTCGCACTTGGCACATCAGTCTAAAACTATTCTGTCGCTCTTAACAAATCAGTACTAAAATTCTCACGTCGCACCTGACAAATCAATTCTGAAACCTTGTAGTGTATGATGCATCAATTCTGAAACCTTGTAGTGTGTGATGCATCAATTCTGAAACCTTGTAGTGTATGATGCATCAATTCTGAAACCTTGTAGTGTATGATGCATCAATTCTGAAACCTTGTAGTGTATGATGCATCAATTCTGAAACCTTGTAGTGTATGATGCATCAATTCTGAAACCTTGTAGTGTATGATGCATCAATTCTGAAACCTTGTAGTGTATGATGCATCAATTCTGAAACCATGTAGTGTATGATGCATCAATTCTGAAACCTTGTAGTGTATGATGCATCAATTCTGAAACCTTGTAGTGTATGATGCATTAATTTGAAACCTTGTAGTGTATGATGCATCAATTCTGAAACCTTGTAGTGTATGATGCATCAATTCTGAAACCTTGTAGTGTATGATGCATCAATTCTGAAACCTTGTAGTGTATGATGCATCAATTCTGAAACCTTGTAGTGTATGATGCATCAATTCTGAAACCTTGTAGTGTATGATGCATCAATTCTGAAACCATGTAGTGTATGATGCATCAATTCTGAAACCTTGTAGTGTATGATGCATCAATTCTGAAACCTTGTAGTGTATGATGTATCAATTCTGAAACCTTGTAGTGTATGATGCATCAACTCTAAAACCTTGTAGTGTATGATGCATCAATTCTGAAACCTTGTAGTGTATGATGCATCAATTCTGAAACATTGTAGTGTTTGATGCATCAATTCTGAAACCTTGTAGTGTATGATGCATCAATTCTGAAACCTTGTAGTGTATGATGCATCAATTCTGAAACCTTGTAGTGTATGATGCATCAATTCTGAAACCTTGTAGTGTATGATGCATCAATTCTGAAACCTTGAAGTGTATGATGCATCAATTCTGAAACCTTGTAGTGTATGATGCATCAATTCTGAAACCTTGTAGTGCATGATGCATCAATTCTGAAACCTTGTAGTGTATGATGCATCAATTCTGAAACCTTGTA
>OY992892.1:59238436-59260936 GCA_963921405.1 Cepaea hortensis | reverse complement strand
TATCTAAAACGCGGTCTCGTGACAAATATGTTTGTTTTATTTAGTTCTCTATCACTCGCTTTCACATTAGCAATGAATGAATCACTGAAAAACGAGAAGTAGGTTGAGAGCTTTTCCAAAGCACAACTACAAAAAACAATGGACGTTGCGGCCAAAGGGAACCTCTCAGTTAAATACCCCATATTTGTTTCCACCCAGCTATATCTTGAAGACCACTGTTTCAATGTATTGATTTTCGTATGCTGGTGCAGTTTACACAAACGGTCGCGTGCATTTGTTCTATCAAACTGCACCTTCCGTTATAATGGGCAGATAACCCGGTCGAAGGTCAGTGGACTGGAAAAATATGAAGGTTGATCAAGTTCGTAACAATAGACCCGTGATCAGAACAGTGATATGGCTGGTTGGCAGGCTGACTGTCAGGCCAACTGAATCAACACTGGACGCAATCGCTTGACTTCATGGTCCAGTGGCCAGCTACCGTCTGATAGGAAGACATACGGTGTTTGCAAAATAGTTGCACATCTCATTTCCAGGCCACGAAGCACAATGACGATATGGTTGCTAGGCCCGTACTTTAGGACCAACTGACATTGATGGCTGATGTGGTTCGTCCTATATTATCAGCATGTGCCATGCCGATTAGCGCGGGGGGGGGGGGGGGGGGGGTCATGGTTAGCCATTCCACACGATCACCAGTCACGGATCAGCTCTGTGTTCTTGTCTCGATTACGCAATGTGACCAAGTCAATCATATAATTATATCTGACGTCTTCTTTGCTCTTTTCCATCTGTGGTGCCAGTTTTCACATAATTTTCTAATTCCAGATCATTACTATGCCGGTCGCCTTTAACTTAAGAGACCATTTTTAAGGTACCTCTTTTTAACGTTAGATGGTGCAAGATCTTGTGGCTCACCCACAAATCGGGTTCGTATTCGTGCTAACGTTGCAAGCATTGCCATACCTCTCTGAAGATGTAAAATCTGAATACCAGTCGTGTACTCCTCGTTGGTGCCTTTGCTTGGAGAGAGGACGAAGAACTCTGCACAACAGACTTGAGTTGACTCAAGAACCGACATCACGGCACTCATAACATTTCCATACGTGCTCATCCCTCATCTTTTACATTTAGCGAATAATCCCAATACTTATGTCCCCCTGGTGATTGCATTCGGTACTGAGTCCGGAGGAAGGTCACTATACCAGCCACAGAAAACTCTTTTCAGGATTCAGGTGGCCTGAAGGCGGACTCATCGGGCCCATTGATATCTCAGAGGTCTTCGAGCCAGCCAATAAACCACCCAACCAAGAAGCTACCATTAGGTTGGGTGGTAACCAAGAATAAGGATCTTTCTTCTGTAATGCTCTCGGGAGACGGTCCAATGTTCTCAATCAAGAGCCGTCTTAACAATAAAAGGGGCCTGTAATGGTTTTCCAAACCTTTTTGTTCTCTTATTGAAAGCGTTCTTCCAGATACTGCTGTCTCTCTTACAGACTTTTCTGATTTTGCAAAGTGCTCTACTTTAGGTAAGTAAAGTATGGGATCCTTTGACACTCCTTAGGTGCCTTGGGCCACACCCATATTTGTATAGACACCTCGGCACACCAGGGGTGATATGGTCGCCAGTCGACTTCACTTCCCAAGACATTTCCCGGTACCCTTGTTGTCTGTCTGTCTGTCTGTCTGTCTGTCTGTCTGTCTGTCTGTCGCTCTCTCTTTTACGCTCTGTCTCTATCTCGGCCACTTCATTATTCTGTTTTGACCTGAAAAGAGTTTGCCCTCGCTCCAAGCTCTATTACTCTCTCTTTTTCTCGCTCTCTCCCTAACTCCTTCACTCATCACTCACACATAACTCTCTCTCTCTCTCTCTTTATCTCTCCCCCCTCCCCCACCCCCTGTCTCTCTCCCTCTCTTTCCCGCAATTACGTTTCGCTATTTTACTCACGTTGTTTGTGTTTGTATTTGAAATGCTATGTAGAACCAGTTTTGCTGTATGGCAGTGAATCTTGGAATGTAAATAAATAAATTAAGAAGAAATTAGAAGCAACAGAGATATGGTTGCTGAGACGAATGTTGCGAATTCCTTGGACTGCCAGAGTAACTAACAACAACTGCCTGAAACAGGCTAATGAAACTAGAACAGTATATAAAACAATAAGAAAGAGACAAACATCTGTCTTCGGTCATGTGATGAGAAGAGAGACATTGGAGAACATCGTAACAACTGGAAAGATCGAGGGGGAGAGAGGCAGAGTAAGAGAAATGATGCTGGATGGATTGAGACGGTGGCATGGAGGAATATCATCAGCATAGTTGATCCAGAAAACCAAAGACCGAGATCTGTGGAGAGCCATGAACGCCTACGCCAGCTGGCAGTGCACTTGATGATGATGATTATGTTTGTGTTTACTTCAATCTCTCACGCCCTTCGTGTTTACTCACTTTCTCATGCAGTGTGTTCCACATCCCCTCCTCCTATCTCTATGTTCTTATACTATTATACTCTACGATAAAGGCAGTCCCATAATAGAAACTCTAAGTTTCTTTATTTTGCTGGTTGCCAATCCTCATGAAAAATTAGCTTCATCTCTTCTGTCTGGTGCACTAGCGTTCGATCCACAGGGCCATGACAAGGACTTATCACTTCTTGGAGTGAGGCTGATGTAGAGACTTCTCCCGATCCCGTCCCAAAATACCATCTTTTTCAGAGACTGAGCTGCAGATAACTTCATCTCCTCTCCAAGCTGAGAGATGAGCGCGGTGCGCAAGAGACTTACTTGAACGTTACATCTGCTGAGAGGGATCTTGTTAAGACTTGAGAAACTCAACAAGTATCAAAACATGATCACTCCAGGCATTTAATTTGTAGACACAACAAATAAAGTAAAGTAATAATATAAATCATTCAAGTTGAAATGATGAAATAGTGTGCTGTCCCAGCAAAAATACACACCCATTCCGACCTATGGACTCCAAGCATTGATTGCGAGAACTGTATGCTGGTTGTCCACCATTCTCAAGGGAAGTTACTGTGATTCTCTTGCAGTCTCGCCTCGCAGTGTGCACAGGTTGTAAATATTGGCAAGTTTCATCATAGCGGAGACCGTTGTCAACCCAGCTTTCGCTAGATAAACTTGTGTCTTGTCAGGATGTCCTATATAGAGGCGGAAAGACGCCTTGACCAGTATAAAGCCAGATACATCAACGTTTCAACATTCCGATCTGAAAGACATAAATACTAAAGAAATGCAGTCTCCTACATTAGAAAAGAAATAATTCAACAATAGAAAATATCACATGTATCACTCCAGACGTTTAATTTGTAGACACAACAAATAAAGTAAAGTAATTATATAAATCCTTCAGGCTGAAATATACACATATTTACACAGTAATTTCAATAGTCTACCACGGTAATTTTTTTACTGACTATCATGTCTTTCTGCTTGCACAAAACTGGCTTCTGCCGATTAATTAATTAATTGCCCCTTAATGTTATTTTGTAAAAATGTATGTTTTATTGCTAGCCTCTTCCACAAAAACTAATTGATTCAGTGTCCCCCCGCCCCCCCCAAAAAAAAAAAAAAAATGTAGATTTGCACCAAACACGGTATACAATCAAATTAACAAGAATTATAATGTAAATTTCTATTCACTGAGCACTGAAACTGTGGAAGATGCCACGAAACAAAACAAATAACATTATGATTCTAGTGTGGCGATATATCGTCCTTCTTTCCAAGTGGCAGGTCATATATGGCTACCAAATCAGTTAAATTACTCGTTTTCCCTGTCAAGGGTATCTTTAGCCTTCATCCGCACAAGCATATTAGATAGAAGACGGCTATATTTCTCCATATTTCCCAGGATATGCTCCAAGATCTGATCATCGCAGATAACTGGCTCATAAAGAACACTCTGTCTCGGAAACTGAAATACGTTTGTTATGTTAAATATCATAGTGGCTTGGAAAGAACAGTGATAGAAGGCATGGTACCTGGAAGAAAAGGGTGGGTTCGACCAGCACGAAGATGGACACAGGACATTATAAACACCTTGGACATGAAGGTGCATGCGACAGGATAGAAGGTCAAAGAACGAGAAACTTGACTACCATCCATGTCTGTTGCGACGTTCTGTAAAGGACCTGCTAAATCTTGATGATGACTTCCTAGTGTAGAATAATACATAGAAACACGAAGGGACAACCCACTGCCGAGATAGGCACTTGCTCCTGTCGGCAACCTGCTAAATCTTGATGATGACTTCCTAGTGTAGAATAATACATAGAAACACGAAGGGACAACCCACTGCCGAGGTAGCCACTTGCTCCTGTCGGCAACCTACTATATCTTCATGATGGCTTCCTAGCGTAGAATACTATATAGAATATATAGAAATTCGTGGCGTACATCATTACGCAAGGGTGCAGTTACTTGTGAAGCAGCCAGGACTGCAAGAGCTGTGAAGAAAAACCACTGCAGGAGATCCACCTCCTGGAACGTCAAAGAACATTCCGAGCCAAAATAGGCCTTATCGGCCATCTTAGAACTCACGCCTCCACACTTTCAACACCACTGGATGAAATGAATGTTTATGGACAAACAAAGTATGTAGAACTATGAAGGGACAACCCACTGCCGAGGTAGCCACTTGCTCCTGTCGGCAACCTGCTATATATTGATGATGACTTCCTAATGTAGAATACTATATAGAACCACAAAGGGACAACCAATCTCCCAGGCAACCATTTGCTCTTGTGGGCACTTATAGAATACAAGTAGTTTGAAGCTGACGCCATTGCACTATTACACTGCAACGATTCTAATTATAATAACACAACAAACAACTTAAAATGCGTGCATGCAAGTGGATTCCGTACGTGATTGGGCAATTCCAAATAGCACACAACGATTGTGTAAATAGTAAAGCTTGTCCCTTGCAACCATCCTACACGATTGTTGTTAGCATAGGATAAACAAATCAAAGACTAAACATACAGGACTACGAACAAGGAGTAAATGGGAGGGAAAACAATAAATCGATTGATGCCGATAGAAAATACTGGTCATTGGTAGAGATGTGTGACAGTTAGGGCAGTGGTTTTCATGCTGTGACCGTTATGGGGCATTAACAACAATATGTAATGGTCATATTTGTAAAAGGATATAAAGTTCTCCTTGTTTCCTGAATTCTTCGGATAGTAAATTAATTTTCTGTTTCTGCTGTAAACATTAGTGAAGAGTAGACTATAACAAGCCACTGATGAGATCATGAAATTTAGAAGGAAAAAAAGTTAGCTGCATATCCTTTACAGGACGTGTCAGTCAACTCCAGCATTTTGTTACTGCTTGTGATTCCTGGCCGGTCTCCCTGGCCCTAGGAGTTAACGTCTTTCTCCGTAATCCTGTATATTCTCGTGAGTAACGTAACCTGCGCGAGAATCGGTAGCGGGTCTCGCCGCGTTGGTAACTTAGGGATATGTGAACTGGTCGCTCAGAAAGCAATGGCAAACTACTGAGCGTAATCTTGCCTAGTACACCAACATGAGCTGAAAAATGCTGATGTTGACTGCAACGTCCTGTAAGAGATATGCAAAAAAAAAAACAAAAAAAAAATTGTGATTCCTGAGCAAGTTTACGTTAGGTAGTTTTCCAGTGCTTTCTAAACGATCGGCACTCTCAGCACCTTTGTATGGAAACCAACGCAAGGCGGTTTGCTACCAAATCGCCCGTAGCTGTGTTTCGATCGCTTTATGTGGGATTATGAATTGCATTCGTAAAACCTTAGCCACAGATTCGGTACGAATACTTACTTGTGGTATCGACCATCAGAGGAGAAGTAAGGTGCCCCCTTCCCCCAGCTAGTTTATAAGACACCCTTGGGAGTGATGGAGTATCTGTTTAGCGTCTTCCCCCCTCCTCCTTCCTACTAGGGTAGCGTAAAACCAAAGGATGATGTGGTAAATGGAGCTGGAGAGCAAGCGACAGATAGTTGTAGGTTATGATCTCAAGGTTCACGCCGATACGCAGAGGATCTCTGTTTGGAGACAATGGCTACGGTCACCGACCAGTTTGATTATTTCCAAGAAGGAAATCAGCAACAGGCTGCCTTTTTTTTAAACAGATTATTGGAAAGTCACGATTCTTCACTTCCAACACTCTGATGATCGTGTGAGATGGCAAATCATGATCGCCGATACTTATCGCCCTGACACTTGATGATCATGACCTAATATTATAAGAAGAAGAAACACTGATATTCATATTTTTTTTTTAAAGTAATTCAAATCTACATGGATTGGAAGAATCAGAGTATTGAAAGCATGTATATTTCATGTTGCAGCAGCCTGGAGATT
Organism: Cepaea hortensis; assembly: GCA_963921405.1. Lineage (NCBI taxonomy): Eukaryota > Metazoa > Mollusca > Gastropoda > Stylommatophora > Helicidae > Cepaea > Cepaea hortensis. The sequence continues at coordinate 59,254,575 of OY992892.1, read as the reverse complement.
AAACCAATGAATTAAAAAGCATATTTGTGCCTTTGAATGTAAGTGTTACAGATGTGTTACAATGGAACTAACAACAAACAGATCTATCCAACAACGAACTTGATACTGAATTTTAGCCATTAAGACAAATGCAGTTAGGAACATGACACATTTTTGACATGTGCTTGAAACAAAATTATTATGCAGAAAGTCGTGCCGTGGAAGCAGACAAGAGACATACAACATTGTAGATGGTTTCAGGATGTAACATAATGTTACACATTGCTTGTTGTAGAGAGATTTCGAAAGACTTGTGGGGAAAAGTTCCACAACTTGTGGGGGATAGTTCTCCAAGTTGTGGGTTAATGTTTTCAAATTTTGCCTAGATTACGCCCCAAAAAATGTCTATAATTCTGCCTGTTGAAGTGAGGTTCTCAGCCCTAATAGTGGGAGACTTCAACTGTCATCTCAACACATGGGAGGCTATACAGAACGACAGGGCTGGGACAAAACTCATGGAGTTTATCGAAGACAATCAGCTGGCAGTGCTCAACGATGGGACGATAACCAGGATAGATCCCAGACCAAACTGCCAAGACACAGCCATTGACCTGACAATAGCCACCATAGGGTTAGCGAGCAGCCAATGGGAAGTGACAGAGGACACGAACACACACCACCTACCCATAATAATCAACACCAGAACAAAGCCCCAGCTAAGCGCCAACATCAACAGGCCAACCTTTCACTTCAAGAAAGCAAAATGGGAGCAGTTCAGAGAAGAGATGATCAACACAGACCTGGAACAGCAGGAACGGGAAGACATGGATAAATATACAGAGAGACTGACCAGAAACATACTGCGGATAGCCATCAAGCACATCCCTAACAAAAATATGCCAGAATATCTAAGACCGGGTAAGAAAGAGCCCCAGACAACCCAAAAACGATGGCACAACCCAGTGGCCTGGTGGAACGACAAGTGCACAGCGGCACAACAAAATAGGAAAAGAGCGCTGCAGAAATACCAAAAGACAAGGACAGAAGAGAATTTTGAAGAATTCAAGAAATTCAGAAACGAAGCAAACAGAGCAGTAAAACATGCAGAAGAAAAGGAGTGGAAAAGATTCTGTCAAACACTCAGTCCAGATACACCAACCAGAAAGGTGTGGAAACAAATAAAAACTATTCAAGGAAATAAAAAGACCAGCAAAATCCCAACCATCAAAAGAACGAAACTAGCAGTGACAGACCAGGACAAAGCCAAAGTGTTCGGAGATTACTTCCACGAAGTCTGCTCTAACAATAGACTAGGAAGCAACGAAAGACAAAGAAGGGAAGAAATGACACAAGAGCTAAAAGACACAGCAGACGAGAACATCGAAGAATACTTTATGGATGCAGACATCACAACAGATGAGGTGAGGACAGCGCTAAATGAAAAATCCGAAACCGCGGCTGGGGCGGACATTCTAAATTATACCATCCTCAAAAAGCTCCCGATTAACACCATAAAAACGATTACTAAACTGTATAATGTAATATGGCAGACGGGAAAGATCCCCAGACAATGGAAAACAGTCACGGTGATCCCAGTCAAGAAACTAGGGAAAGAGCCAACAAGGGTAGAATCATACCGCCCCATCTCGCTGACATCGCACCTGGGCAAAGTTATGGAGACTGTGATAAATAAAAGAATAACATTCCACCTGGAGAAGAATGAACTGTACAGCCATACACAATCCGGGTTTAGAGCCAACAATGCACCATGGATCAGATAATCAAATTGGAAAACCATGTAAAGAAAGGATTCAAGAGAGGGGAAAAGACGTTGGCTGTATTCCTGGACCTAGCCCAGGCGTACGTTCAATGCTGGAGTGAAGCCGCACTAATAAAACTGAAGAAAGTAGGCATAACGGGTAGAACCTACAAATATATAGAAAACTTCCTCCAAGATAGAAGCTTCTCAGTGAGAGTAGGGAATGAGGTATCCAACACATATGTGCAAGAGAACGGCATTCCCCAGGGCTCGGTCATCTCACCAACAATCTTTGCAATACTGGTGAACGACCTGACAGAGGAGATTCAAGACCAGAAAACAGGACTATCTCAATTCGCGGACGACTGCGCCAAATGGAGGAGTGGCAAGGCGGAAAAGACTGCAAGAGGACCCCTCCAAAAGCAAATAAACAAGCTAACAGCATGGATGGACAAATGGGGTTTCAAAATCAATACCAGTAAAACGGTCAGCCTGGTATTTAGCAGCAAGAAGAAGTTATATCATAACAAGGACTGGAAAATAGAGATAAAAGGGGAAACCATTAAGAAAACAAAGAGCACTGTCTTCCTAGGAATTACCCTAGACGAACAGATGAACTGGTCAAAACATATAAGCCAGACGTAAGAAAAATGCAAGAAAGCAAGCAACGTACTGCGGGTGATAAAAGGTAACGGTTGGGGTGCCCACACCCAAACAATGCTGATGTTCTATAAAGCATTTATCAGGGGCAAGATAGAATACGGCAGCATTGTGTACGACTCAGCATCAGAAGCCAACAAGAGGAAGCTAGACACCATACAGACCCAAGCACTAAACATCATCTTGGGTGCTGGAAAATGTACATCCAGAGAAGCCATGGAGGTAGCACTGGGTGTACTTCCACTGAGTCTGAGGCGTAAACAGCTGACGTATAACTACTGGCTTAAGGTAGCCCAAGACAAAAACCACCCTGGATACCAAACGTTCAGCGACAACAACAGCAAAAGGGGGGTCATCCCAATAGTAAAACTGCAAAGACCGGCAGGATGGGAAGCAGCTGATGAAGGAAGTAACTGAGCTAGCAGAGACCCTGAAACAGACAAGACGGTTCAAGCCAACAATCCCACCATGGGAACTAACAGTCCCATTCACTGACTGTAGTCTAGCAAAGTACATCACCAAGGACACGGAGGACACAGATGCAAGAGTAACGGCCGAGGAATACATACAAGAATTCAGTAAGGACAACCTCATAATATACACAGACGGGTCCAAAAACGAACAGGGAGAGGTAGGAGCAGGGGTAGTGGTCCCAGACTGGAAGCTGAAGAGACAGTTCAAGCTAACAGACCAGACAGCAGTATGCACGGCCGAACTGGTTGCCATAATGAAAGGTCTAGAGATCTCAGCCGAAAATCCACGACTGAGACTGTATATTAACAGACTCCCTGTCATCAGTACAAACGCTCGGGAATTTCAATAGAGGCAACAGACCCGATATACAATAGGAGATACTAACGGCAGCCACAAACCTCAGGTACATGGGTTGCCAAGTCACCATCGGATGAATACCAGCACACAGGGGTATCCCGGGAAACGAACAGGCAGACAGAGCGGCGAAACGGGGAATAACCAGCACTAATCAAATCTGCACAGGCCTAGGTAAAGTAGAGGGGAAGAATATAGTCAAAAACTACATTCTCAAGGAATGGAAGCAACAGTGGCGAGACAGCGATAAAGGCCGTCATGCCTTCCGAGTGTTGGGTGAACCCAGATTCAAGCCACAAGTCAAGACCAACATGAAAGCACCGGCAAACAGACAGCTGTGGAGAATCAGATTAGGCAATTGGAAAGACACAAGAGAAAACCCAAACTGCAGAGTATGCCGAGAAAACAACAGCATCGAACACTACTTACTAGTATGCGACAAGTACAATAGAGAGCGAAGGGACCTGAGAGATCACTTCGTCAAAACTGGGAACCCAATGACAATGACGGAGTGCCTGCACATAAACAGCAACCCGGAAACACAACAACTGGTCAGACAGTTCCTATGCAGAACAGGGAAGACCGTATAACCTCCCTACGCTGTATATATGTATATGTGTATTTGTTTGTATCTGTGTATGTTTATATATGTTGTTAAAAAAAAAAAAAAAAAAAAATGGCGGGGTGAAGGGCAGGAAGGTGGGTTGAATCTTCCGGTAGAGCACCTGAATTAGGAAGACAGGGAGACCTGGTCATCTTGTTGCCACACCACACCCACACGCGATGAAGAAAACCGCCAAAACTCACAAGCGTAAAGGAGTTTGTAACGCTGAACGGGGGGACAACATGAGACTTGCAATTAAATGCTCCGCCCTTGCCTACATCAAGTCCTTATGAGGACTGGACATGACCGGGACTAGCCCCGATGAGAATAACACAAGAAACGACAAGCAGTTAGCAGTGCTAATAGAGAAAAGAAGCCAAAAAACGAGAGAATGCGGGTCCAGTAGGCCCAACCAAGGACCGGTCTTTACCAGGACCAGCACAAAACAAACATATCCGACCACCAGAGCGGAACCAATAAAACTAGTAGGAATTAGGACTAACAATCCACACAACTACGGCTCTCAACAATAACCACAGCTGATGAAGCAGGTTAGACGAGGCCGAATTTGGAATTTTTTTTTTTAGAAAATTGGAATTGGAATTGGAATTGGAGGTTCCGCCAAAGGAGATCTAGATATTGTCTGCTTGGTTTAATGTCAATATCTTTGTCCTTCTCTTGTGTAATCTTTGTTGGCGGGGACACTGGTAATGTCACACACAACAATAAGTCCAGTGCAACCCCTAGTAGACTCCACGGAAGTGGCATCGTCATAAGGTTCAGGGAGCTCGCTCCTTAATTTCCGGTGAGCTGCTAACGGAGTAGTGGGTTCTCTCCCTACACAGGTCAGTTTGACTTTAAACGTTGACTTCTCGACCCTTGACTTGGGTACGTAAATTACAAGTACCTCAGAAGTCAGAGTGGGTTCGCCTCAATCGAGGGACACTGGTAATAATGAAAGATAACCCAGACGGCTTCGTGACGAAGGTGTTACGGACGCAGTTCGTAATCCCAAATACCCGCGTTCGAAACACAGTTGTAAGTGATTTGGCAGCAGATCGCCTTACGTTGGTTTTTAAAAAAAAATGAAATGGTATGATTGCTTGTCGTTCAGAAAGCAATGGCAAACTACTGAACGTAAACTTGTCCAGGAATCACGAACATCTAAACAATGATATGAAGTTGACTTTTTTTTTTACCCAGACGCAAACTTGTATCCAGTGCACTCCCTAGTAATAGTAACTAGTAGTTGAACGTGTATGGACTACTCTTGAGTTCAAAGCGAGCGTTATTTTAAACTACAGCAGTTTCCCCTACATGTGTTGCCAGCGGTGTATATCATGTGCTCAGTGTTACTACTGCACAGCTGCTTTACTTCTGCCGTGTGTTGTTTACTTTGACAGACTCACTTCTGCACCGGATAGTGTGAACAAGTCGGAGAAGATCAAAGCCCAGAGACGCCACACAGCCTTTGATCTGTCTCATGACTAGACCTCACGTGATTCCACCTGGAGACAAACTGCACCTACAGATGGGCGTTAAACTGGTGTCACCTTTCGCAGACGTGAAGTTAGTCTTTAACGATTGCAGTCTGCTGTAGGATTTGGCAGCAGACCGCCTTACGTTGGTTTCATTATGAAATGGTATGGGTGCCTGCCGTTCAGAAAGCAATGGCAAATTACTACTGAACGTAAACTTGCCCAGGAATCACGAACAGCCAAAAATGCTGGGTTGACTGCTACGTCCTGTAAAGGATATGCAAAAACTTTCTGTTTAAATTACTAAGTTACTAAAGATGGAATGTAAACATTACTCTCTAATCGGTGATCGACAGTGAAATCTAACTATCAAAAATAAGTACGCTATCTTTACGTATTACAATTTATTTCACTGACTAATAGTTTACTAGCTAATGTTTTCCTATTTAAAGGCGCAAGAAATTCAATTGCCCTTCCCCCCACGACGCCTAACGGCATAAATGGAAGAAAAACAAACAACAACAATTGTAACTCTCTTATGAGGTCACACGAAATGCGAATCTCCTGTTCGTGTCTGGATCTCCCGTTTTGTTAACTTTTACTTTCCAAGACATTTCTTGATATCCATTTCTGGCTGGGTCGATCTGGGATATGTCAAGGGTTTCAGGCTGGGTCGATCTGGGATATGTCAAGGGTTTCAGGCTGGGTCGACCAGGGATATGTCAAGGGTTTCAGGCTGGGTCGACTAGGGATATGTCAAGGGTTTAAGGCTCGTTCGACTAGGGATATGTCAAGGGTTTCAGGCTGGGTCGACCAGGGATATGTCAAGGGTTTCAGTCTGAGTTGACCAGGGATATGTCAAGGGGTTTCAGGCTGGGTCGACTAGGGATATGTCAAGGGTTTAAGGCTGGGTCGACTAGGAATATGTCAAGGGTTTCAGGCTGGGTCGACTAGGGATATGTCAAGGGTTTCAGTCTGGGTCGACCAGGGATATGTCAAAGGTTTCAGGCTGGGTCGACTAGGGATATGTCAAGGGTTTCAGGCTGGGTCGACCAGGGATATGTCAAAGGTTTCAGGCTGGGTCGACTAGGGATATGTCAAGGGTTTAAGGCTCGTTCGACTAGGAATATGTCAAGGGTTTCAGGCTGGGTCGACCAGGGATATGTCAAGGGTTTCAGGCTGGGTCAACCAGGGATATGTCAAGGGTTTCAGGCTGGGTCGACTAGGGATATGTCAAGGGTTTCAGGCTGGGTCGACCAGGGATATGTCAAGGGTTTCAAGACATCTAAGACGATTGCTTTTTCTTTCTTTTAATTTTATCTCATCTAGTTTCTCTTGTACCCTGAGGTGTCGAGTTGAAGCATAAACAGCGGGAAAGTGCCCGTTTATAGGCTTCATATATCGAGATTCCCATGAACTCTGCTATTCCCTCTGCTCATCGTTTACATGGTCGGCCTCTTCTTCTGGTTTAATTTGGTGTGTTTACATCACTGCTTGTTGGAGTGTACTGTTAGTTGGTAGTCTAGTTACGTGGCCGAACCACGTAGTTTGCTGTTTTCTAATGAAATATATCGCAGCTATAACCCCCACTTTTTTTCCTGATTTCATAATTTCTAATTTTCTCTCTTATTGACACGTTGTGTGTTCTATTTAGGAAACTCATTTCCGTTTTTATAATTTTCCTTTTCTCTTTTTTTTCTGTCATTGTCAAGGTTTGAAATTGGTAGCAAAGAGGTTTTAGAAAGATTACGCTGTAGAGTGATTTAAAAAAAAAAAGTATCTATTGATGTGTTTGTGCTTTAGTATTGGTGACATTTGTCCAATGAGTTGGTTTGCCTTATTGCGTCTATTTTCTATCTCGTCTTCTGATTTGCCATTTGATGATGTTATACTTCCTAAGTACTTGAAACTCTTTACTTGTATCAGCGAGTATTCGTTTAGACGAAATTGTTGTGTTTTCTTCTTTGATTATAGTTGTTACCTCTGTTTTACTGATGCTAATTATCATATTATGTTCCTTACATACTTTGTTTAGACTAATTTTTCAGACTTGTAGTTATGCTTCTGATTTTGCAATTAGTGCTTGATCGTCCACAAATAGTTCTTTAAAACTGTAATTTATTGCTAATATACTACCTTGCGGTGTATGGAAGGGGAGTCTACAGCCTGAGGAATTAAGGCCGCCTGCCTAATGTAGTCGCCGTGAACTGTTGCAGGTTAGAGTTTTCTTTTTGCTCCCGACAGAAAAACACTCCACACCTTACCGAGGAATCGAACACGGGTCTCCCGAAGGAGAATCCGTCATTCTAGCCACTCGGCCAGCGGCTCCTCTCTTAAATAGTTTAAAAAAAATAGTTCTTCTATTGTGCAATTTGACTTTGTTTCTTCTTCTGTGTACTGTTCTTTATGAGGTGTTGTTGCGGTCTCTGTTTAGCTGGTTTCTTTATATATGTTGTTTATAAAAGTTATGTTTCATATAAGCTATATATAACTTTATTAGATGAGTACTCACTCCATATCTTTTAATGATTTCTTTTAGCCTATTTCTATCTGGTATTTCTTTGTGCTATGTACAGGACGGTCGGTCTCCCTGGCGAAGGCGTTAACAAATTTCTCCGCAATCTCGTATATCCACGTGACGAACACAGCTGCGTGAGAGATTCGGCAGCGGATCGCGTAGCGTTGGTTACTTACGGAGTATGTGAGCCGGTCGCCCAGAAAGCAATGGCAAACTACTGAGCGTAATCTTCCCAAGAACATCAACAATAGCTGAAAAATGCTGGTGTTGACTGCAACGTCCTGTACGGGATATGCAGCTTTAAAAAAAATATACAGCACGAAGAAGTAGTGGAGTAAGGAGGAGGAAGCGAAGAAGAAGAAAATAAAAAAGACACAAATACAAGGAAGAAGGAGAAGGAAACATTCAAAAGAAAAAAGAAGAAGAAAGAAAGAGATTGAAGAAGAAGAAGAAATAAAAATGGAAGAAGAGAACGATAAATGGAGGAAGAAGAAGGTCAAGAAGAGGAGAAAGTGGCAGAATCAATAACAGCAGCTGGGGAATACAGGCAGCAGAAGGGGTTTTCAGTTTCCCTTGAGTAAAACAAAAACAAAAAAAAACACAAAAAAAAAAAAGGACGGTAGGGAACCGGTGTGAATAGCTGGTACTTTTGAATCTCTGCCGGTAGTGTAACCTGCACCTTGAGATGGTACAATGCACCCCCATAAGCCCTGCTGAACCATACTCACACAAAAACGCAACCACCTTGTAACAATCACTCACATGCATTCATCCACACGTAAATCCCTTTGGTGCCTTCCGCAACTGGCTCTCTGGCAGGAAATCAGATCCCGTGAGCGACAATTGCTGTTGTATGGCTGTTTCCATAGCAATCCATGTTCAGTGGTGATTTGACATTTCGCTAATCTGTTCTTTGGTGTATGGGGAGGTGTAGTGGGAGAGGGGGAGGCGAGAGAAAGGGACTGAAAAAAGTATGGATGATTATACTTGTTTTCTTTCCTTAGAAACTTTTATAAAACACAAAGTACCTACCTACCTACCTACCTACCTACCTACCTACCTACCTACCTACCAACCAACCTACCTACCTACTTACCTGCTTGCCAGCCTGCCTGCCTGTCTGCCTGTCTACCTACAAACCTACCTATCTATATACCTCCCTACCTCCTTACCTACCTGCCTGCCTGCCTGCCTATCTGTACATACACAATTGCATAATACATCCATCCACCCCCAGACACACAATTGAACACACAGATACATCCTTACACTTATTCCTATGCCTATATGTAAACATCTACTTACCTATCTACCTACCTCCCTACCTACCCCCCTACCTACCTCCCGACTACCCACGCACCCTTCCACCCACCCACTTACCCACCTACCTACTACCTACCCACATACCTGGCTACAAGTATGCATGCACAGACAAACAGACAGACAGAGAGACAGACAGACAGAAAGACACGCACGCACGCACGCACACATACACACATACCCACACATACACACATACACACATACACACATACACACTTACACACATACACACACATACACACATGTACACATACACACATACACACATACATACATACATACACGCCTACCTACCCACGCACCCACGCATATACGTACACACGTACACACATACATGCGAATGCACACACGCATGCGAATGCACACACGCATGCATGCATACAGACAGACAGACAGACAGACAGACAGACAGACAGACAGACAGACAGACAGACAGACGTATTTCACTCTCCCTATATCTCACCCTCTCTCCCCCTCTCTCTCCTCCTTTCTCTATATTTCTTTATCCCCTCTCTCTCACTCTCTCTCCACTCTCTCTCCTCCCTCTACCTCTCTCACCCCTCTCCCCCTCTCTCCCTCTCCTCTCTGTCCCTCTCCTCTCTCTCCATCTCAATCTCCCCCTCTCTCTCCCTAGAATGTTAGCTACCAAGTTACCGCTGCTGCCGAACCATCTAGATGTACGTATACTCTACAGCAGTGGTTCTCAACCTTTTGTGGCCCATACACCCCTTCACCATATATTCGGAATGTCATTCCCCCACCCCCCTTTCGTTTTCCCTCCCTATAACACCCCCCTCCCCCGCCCCTCACGGTCTATGTTAAAACTAAAGCTAAATTTAATAACACATACTAGAACAAGTCTAGACGTCTACATTTTTAGTCTAGATTTGCGGGTCTACTTACTTTATAAAACGAATTTCAGAAGAGCGATAAATACAGAACTTTAAAATATGGAGGGAAAAACAATATCAAGTAATCGATTCTTGTATTAACGCGATTTTTAAATAATCTTAATTTCCCCGGAAACCCTAAAATTCCCCCCCCCCCCTGTAGGGGGTGGGGTGGGGTGGGGGTGGAGTGGGGGTGGGGTGATTCCCCACCGGTTGAGAACCACTGCTCTAGAGTCATACTTGACAATGGCGTTAACAGCAAATCTATCTGTATACACACGAATCCATCCACTGTTGTAGATAGGAATACACAGCTTCTTTCACATGCACATCGAACTCTGATTAGGTCTGTATTTGTGTCTGTGCCATCTATTCACCTCCTGTGGATTTCAATTACATATACACATATTACTTTCAACAAAATAGCTAAACTGGAAATGGCGAACAGGAATGATAAAGAAAAATTTTGGGAAATATAAAGTCTCTAAGGAAAGGTCACACAAAACATGACATTAAAACATTGTTAGCCGTGCTCCTTGGCGAAGGGTGTTAACGATGCTGTTCGTAATCCCGTATACTCTCGTAAGAAACACAACTGCGCGAGATTGGGCAGCGGATCGCGTCGCGTTGTTTACTTACGGAGGGTATGTGAGCGGTTGTTCAGAAAGCAATGACAAACGGTTTTATTTTTTAACGTTGCATATCCCTTACATGACGTTGCAGTCAACACCAGCATTGTTCAGCTATTGTTGATGTTCTTGGGAAGAATACGCTCAGTAGTTTGCCACTGCATTCTGAGAGTCCGGCTCACATACCCCGTAAGTAACCAACCCTACGCGATCCGCTGCCGAATCTCGCGCAGCTGTGCTTCTTACGTGGATATACGGGATTACGGAGGAAGTCGTTCACTCCTTCGCCAGTGAGGCCGGCAATGGCAAACTACTGAAAGTTCTGAAAAAATTGCCAAGACACTAGCATCAGCTGAAAAATGATGGTGTTGACTGTAATGTCCTGTAAATTATATGCGAAAAAAAAAAAATATTTCGCTAAACGGATGAGGAATCCTGCACCAGAATACGTTATCAGTTCACACTACAGATACAGGAGGATGACTTGGGGACGTAAATAACAAGTAACTCGGACGTCGTAGTGGTTCGTTTGATGGCGACGGTCACTGGTAATAGGGGAAACGAATCCACATGCAAAAATCAACCCAGTGCACTTGATTCACGTGAATGGACTACGCTTGAGTTTAAAGAGAGCCAACGCAAAAAAGAAAAAAAACAAATTGAAGAAAAAAACAGGGACTTTTGAACTTAATATGAAAATTCTAAGAATTCAATGAACCAAGAAGAAGACAAGTACTGACATTCTTCAAGATTTGAACAAAATCATGACTTATTAGCAGCATCATCTATTGAAAACTAAAATACGAGGGTAAGTTAATAAGTAAGTGACAAATGGCTGTAGAAAAATAACTAACTATGATATCGGCTTGAAACCAGTTTATGTTTATACATACATTGTCCCTTTATTTCTCAACATAATTTCCACCAACATTGATGCACTTATCCCATAGTTTTATCGGTCCTCCCAAACCGGCTGCATAGAACTGTGTGCTTTGTTGTCTAAACCACATTTTCACTTCACATTAAACTTCGGCGTGACTCGCGAAATGTCTCCCGACAACGTGAATTTTCAGTGAACTTAGCCCCTAGAGATTTCCTATAAAGCCTTGCATAGCTGGGTAGAAAAGTTACGAGTGCGAGTCAATAAGTTCGTCACACAGTTCTGTGGGATGGCAGGTAAATGGAAAAATGGTACACAGTTCTATGCAGCGGGTTTGTAAGGACTGATAAAACGATGGGATAGGGGCATCAATGTTGATGGAAATTATGTTGAGAAATAAAGGGACAATGTATGTATGCAAATAAACTGGTTTCAAGTTGTTATCATATTTAGTTATTTTACTACAGCCATTTGTGACTTGCTTATTAACTTAACCTCATACTTGGACTTTATTAAACGTCATAGAGATTTGATAAAAATGGCCGTGATGAAAGTTATAATTGTTGAAAGAAAAGTCAAATTCGGACGCTGTAATCCGAAACCGCAACGTCGTATTCCCAAGCCAGAACAGTGCCAGCACATTACATATTTTACCAGTAAAAATAGTAGTAACACAACATCAAATCTTGCTTGTAAAAGCACAACTGGTCTCACTGGATGGTGGCTGTTTTCCCAACGAACAACGAGCAAACATCAAATGGCCATGCCAGGTGTCGCCTATTTTGCTCAATTCCCAAAGAGACTATGTTGTTATCAAAATATAAGGACAAGACGCGACAGTTGGACGTTTCCAGGCGCACGATTTGTTTGCATACATGGCGACCAATACATTATGGATGGCTCCAGACCGCGGCCCTTTTGTGAGCTTTATTTTAGTAACCCGACCTGAAGAGTGGTGTGCTGATGAGCATTCCCAGTTGGCATAATAAGATCTTATATTATTATTATAGGAGGAGTATGAGCGTTGGATGTTGGTGTGGGGCTATTATGGTCTTTTACATTCCGGAAGGTTGGACTGGTTTATATTTTTGGTGTCCATTGTTACTTCAGAAAGTATAGAGTTCGGAATCTGTCTGTCTGTCTGTCTGTCTGTCTGTCTGTCTGTCTGTCTGTCGGTCGGTCGGTCGGTCGGTCGGTCGGTCGGTCGGTCTGTCTGTCTGTCTGTCTGTCTGTCTGTCTGTCTGTCTGTCTGTCTGTCTGTCTGTCTGTCTGTCTTTCTTTCTGTTTCTTCTTTTAGCACATCTTCTATCGTAGTTGTTGAACAAGTTGCCGTAGTTACCTCGTAATCGCTTGCGCCTCTTAGTCACCAACACAATTGTCTGAAGGCCAGATTGAATTAGTGTCAGCAGACGATTTCCCCCAACCACAAGGACCTTGTGGAGTACAAAGGTTTGTGAAGTCAGTACCAGTTGTGAATATTATTCAGAGGAAATATAAATTTCAGTCACAACAAGCAAACGGCGAACTGAAAACGGATGAATAGCTGGAATGTTAAACAATGATTCACGTGTATATGCATTTGGGTGTTTGGGCGTGGATGTGCACAGAGTGATGGGGTTTTGTTTTAATAAATATTTAGCTACTTGCAACATTTATAGACAGGACGGTTTGTTGTACAGTTATTTTGACTTGACCACTAACTTTACTTGCAACATGTCTAGACTGAAGGTTCGTTGTGCAGTTAGGATGGTTTGCCCACTAACTATCTCTAATGACAAAATTATTAGACTGTTTGATTTCTTCTGCAGCAAGGATGACTTGACCACTGACTAATTTTACTTACAACAGTTATAGACTGAATGATTTATTGTGCAGTTAAAATGTTTTGCATATCCTTTACAGGACATCGCTGTCAACATCAGCATCTTTCAGCTGTATGTTGATTTCTTGGCAAGATTACGCTCAGTAGTTTGCCATTGCTTTCTGAGCGGCCGGCTCCATAGTCTCATAAGTCACTAGCGCGACTCGAACCGTTTCCAATTCTCGTGCGCTCACGTCAACCACGAGAGTATTCGGGGTTACGGAGAAAGCTGCTAACACCTCAGCCAGGGAGCGCCGCATTGTGCAGTTAGGATGACTTAATCACTAACTTTACTTGCAATATTTACAGACTGAATGTTTCGTTGTGCAGTTAGGATGATGTTCTTCTTCTTCTTCTTCTTCTTCAGCGTTCCGAGCCATTGAGGTTCTTTGCTGCAAATACAATCCGTCTCCATTCGTCTCTCTGGTGGACCTTCTCTTGCCAGTCGTTGATTCCAAGTGCTCGTAGGTCTGTACATGTATTATCTCTCCACCGCCTTCTTGGTCTACCTCGGGGTCTACGGTCATTTATTTCCTGAGTGTAAGCGAGTTTTGTTTCCCTATTATCTTCCATTCTTTCTATATGCCCCAGCCATTGTAGTCTATTAGCCTTCATGATACCAGTGATTAGCGGGGACTTAAACAGATCATAAATGTCTTTGTTACTTCTTCTTTTCCACTCTCCACTTTGTGTATCCCTAATGGGTCCAAAGATGCGTCTTAAAATTTTGTTCTCAAAGGTTTGTAACAAGGCTTCGTCTCCTTTCGTTGTACTCCAGGTTTCAGAGCCATACAGCACAACTGGTCTGATCAGTGTTTTGTATATTGTGATTTTGGTGTTACGAGATAGCGCCTTTGATTTTAGTAGATGTTGTAGTGCATAGTATATCTTATTTCCAGAGTTGATTCTAGTTTGTATTTCTTCCCTTATGATGCTGGAGCAGTTGAAGATTGTACCCAGGTATTTGTATGTTTCCGTTCTTTTAATGGTCATATTATCTATTTGTATGTGGCCAGAGTTTCTAGCCATTCCGTCTCTTGAAATTACCATATATTCTGTCTTATCTTGGTTGATAACCAGCCCCATCTGTTGGGCTTTTCCCTTTAAGTGAGTCAATATTTCCAATGTCTTTTGTTCACTTTGCCCTATAATATCTATATCATCTGCATAATGTTACCACTTATTAATTGTAATTGCAACATTCATAGACTGAATGGTTTGTTGTGCTGTTAGGATGACTTGGCCACTAACTTTATTTGCAATATTTATAGACTAAATGGTACGATGTGAAATGAGTGTCGTTTAACTACAAACTAAGTAACTTTACTTGCAACATTTATAGACTGACTGGTTCGATGTGCAGTGAGGACAGATTGTTTTCTAGCCAAGCAACTTTTCCTGAATCATACCCATTGCCAAGCTGTCATTAATGACACACAACGATTTCACCGAGCATGATTGAATCCGCAACCATATCAGGTGTCATATACATTTGAACTGTACAGTTGTCCTCATATAACAAACAGAGAGTCAATAAATAAAACCTTGATACGGAGACTTCAATAGACTAGAATCAACCAACACATACTAGAAATAGAAACTACTACTTCTAAAATTTAAAACAAAGAAACAAATTAAATTAACACTTTTCTTGTCCTCCTTCTTCGTAGCTTCTCTTCTGCAGGAGTGCATCACACATAGTTCTGCAAATCGAAGTTCGGTGTTGCCACATTGCGTTTAGACAGAATGACGTCATCGGAAAAGGCGGTCGGACGTATAGTGTGGCAGGTGTGTCCGACATCAAAATGCATATGTGTAAAGCTTTCTCTGAACATATTCCATTCAAAGTAATGGAATCTATCTAATCTTGGATAAGCTTTCTGTCACAGGATAAATAAACTTGTTAGTTGCGACCGATGATAACCAAACCCGACATTATTTTGCTAACACAATTGACTCTTTGATGGTGAACAAACTGAGGAAAATACGTCGGTACAGATTTTCTGCACCTGGTCGACAGTGTGTATGAGATCAAAGAGAGTCACGTCGCGTTGTCTACACACAGTCGACAGTTTGATGACAGGATGGTGTTCGAGAGGTGTGTACTGGCGACATTTGTCTACAAAACGGGAGTTGGCCGTTGAAAGTAATGGACAGATGTCTGCTAGAGGTCAGAAGGATTCTGTAATGGGAGAAAGGTCTCTGGCTTACAGACAACCAGGATATTTGTTGGATGAGACAAAGAACTCCCCAGATGAAAAGGAAACTTGACAGCTAATTGACTCTGGTTAGTCTAGAAACAGGAGGACAAAGCCAAATTCTGGACTGATTGGCGTCTGGACTTTCTGGTGACTCACTCCAGCACCCATATAAAACCCAGTGCGGTAAACAGGTGGACGGAGTCGAGAAAAACATTCTGAAGTGTTAGGATTGGGGATTATTCCGAGTTGTGTTATATTAGAGGGACTGGGCTGTCTAAGTAGTGATAGTTATCCGCGGTCATAGATCCATCGGGTTGCCTAGTTTCTCGAGTAACAACAGGAATAGACATATGGTAGGCAATTAATTATATCTAACTTAAGAGTATGATTAGGAATAGAATACAGTACTGTGCGGTGATATAATGTATTATAGGTGCCGTGATATAATGTATTATGATTAGTGATAGAATGTTCTATAAGTGCGGTGCTAGAAAGTATCATAGGAGCGTCGGCACTAGTATTCTATTGT